>UELU01147935.1:3953-34489 GCA_900490025.1 Megastigmus dorsalis
CGTTGATCCGAATTACCCCAATTGAATGTAATTTTTTCAATCAAAGTTAACTAAATTCGTAACATTTTGAGCATTATTTCTTTTTAAATTTTGTATGTTTAGAGTTTCTAAAATATTGTAATAACAAAACTAACATTGTTTGATGCTAGAAAATCTTTATAAAACTCATTTAATAAATATGTTTTCTTAGATGAAAGACCACTGAAAATTAAGATCTTGTATAACTTTTCAATAAATTGAAATAAGATGTTTCTATAAATTAATATAAGTAGTATTTTACTTTTGATTTGGTATAAAACTAGTTTTGAGGCATACAAATTTGTATTTTCTTTAAAATTCGGGTGACCACAATTACCCACTGACTCCCATTACCCCGGTCTACCCTAAGTCTCAATGATTTGGCAGTCTTTTTTCGCGTTAGGTGGACTGCAAATAGCAGGAAAGATTCCTACCTTACCGGTTCTTGCATTTAACGAAATATATAAAGATAGTGATTCATTATTGGAAAAAACTGTCCGTTACCATCTTGGTAATAATGTAATCATTACGTGGTTTAAATTTTATTAAATTTTATCCCCAAATCGCAGAGATTTTTGTAGTCGAAAATTTGCGGAGATGAAATCGCTGCAAATTACGAACGAAATTTTCGACGACAAAAATCTCTGCAAATGGTAGATGGAATTTCGTGTTGCTTGAAGCACGCAATGCATTTACATCGTTTCGGAGATGGCGACAGAGAGTTTTTTTAAACATTAATCTCTATTTTTATATATTTCGTTAAATGCCAGAACCGGTAAGTTAAGAATCTGTCCGATCATAACACACCCCCTTAAAGCAATAAGCAATGAGTAACGAAACCAAACGAACTTAGAAATGTGGCTGCTATGATTTTTGTAAAGATTTTTTGGCGCAAATGAAAGTAATGTAAAAGTATGGTTCAGTATGGTGTATGATTGATGTTTGTGGCAGTTGTCAGATATATAATAATTGAAAAAGCTAATGCTAGTGTATCGACAGTAGCTTTTTGCTGATCTACTTAGTACTGACGTTCTTCACAGCTACACGTATTTCTCAGTTATTGTTGATCTCGTTAGACTTTGTTTACTTATTTTCTTGTCCTATTATGTGGAATCGTAAATCTATTTATGTGGCCATTTCAGCAGCGATTGTTGACATATTTTATTCTCGCCTCAATGATCTTTCTGACGCATTTTGCTGCTAAGTTTTTATTAGTCTCTAATGTTAATATATTCTCCACACCAGCACATCATTTCACTTCATCTCTGTCACTTCTAGTACTAGATATAACGTACAATATGACGCTCTTCTTATCTTCTTATTTTTCTTCATTGCTACTGACCTTTCCACCGCTATAAATGACTCAGTATTTTTCATTTAATCTTTCTGTTTTCGCGCGCTATCTATATTTATGCATCTTTCTTTGGCCTGCATGAAAATTTCGATTATTATACGTATCTTTTTGTATTTGTCTTTTTTGCTACCTCTAGTTGTGCAACACTTTTTGTACCTTTACATGTCAAGTCTGCACGCCACCTATTCTAAACATGATTGAGATTTAATAGCTCAGTGAGTAATAGTACTCGACTATGCAAGTTAAAATATATCGATACAACGGTTCAAGATGCGGTAGGAAGGCTTTCAGCAAATAAATGAGATCCGCCGACAAGTGCGCCATTATCCGCGAACACGCGCCCCTGCGGAAGCGCATGAACAGAGGGCGAGCGACGCACGAATGTTTACTTACACGCACGTCCGCATGTTCGAGCGATCGGCCGTGAAAAATGCCGAGAGGACTACTTGCACAAATATAGGGGGGTTATACGCGCCGCCTCGCGAGACGGCGCGCATCCCCTCTGATATTCTTGCACCTTATATTGGGCGCTGCAACTATGGAATACGGTGCAGAAAATCGTGCGTTCGCGCGAGAAGTCTGTGATGTCTGCGTGTGTGTGTGTGTGCATGGAGCTGAAACTTAAACCTGCCTTCCGACTCCCCTATATTACGCACCGACTTTTTCCTGATCGTTCTTTATTGTATCATAAATACATCGTACCTATGCTTTTATTATCGCCTTTCTTCCAGTGCCCGTTTTTCTTCACGCCTTCCACCGGCTATAAGGCCTTTTTTATGAGAAACTGTTCTGCTCTTCTTTTTTTGTTCGCTCCTGGCGATGCTCATAATGAAAAAGCGCTTTACTGAATAGTTGATTATCATAAATGTTAATACTTTTGCGCCGTTTTTATTGCCGATTAAATAAGGGAATTTAATATGTTGTTATCAAAATAATTGTGCGGATAAGTATGAAATAAAGCACGTAATTTGTTTTGATTTTCTAACAATTGGTGTGCCAAATTAGCAATTTTTTTTAAGTTAATTTTACTTTTGTTGATATTTCAGAAGCTTCGTGGGGGCATGGTAGTAGTATGTTATTATTGTAACTATTCTTTGAATAAGTAAATGAATAAAAACTCGTTTCACCTCGCATTTCACTCATTGCCGCGAAGAAAAATGAATTTTAAAAAGTTACTTTTTTTCCATATTTGTTTCCTCCAAAATGCGGGAGAAAAGTGGTTATTTCTGTTGAGACGAGAATAATATAATTTAAAATTTTTTAATATTTCAGAAAAACGATGAGAAAGCGTATATTTAATTATTTTGTAATTAATAAAGCGAAGAAAAATTACAAAAATTAAGTTTATTTAAAAAATATATTATTTTAAGCATTATTGGATCTTTAATATTGCAAATGTGTGGCATCAAAAATGATATGAAAAATTTCATTTTTATTTAATGAATAATTAAAATCCATATTTTAATATTTTACGCGAGCTATGTACAAGCAAAATTAAAATATATATGGGAATATTTGATAAAAGGTATAGTAGAAAAGTTATACCTAGTGAAAGATTTTGATACGTGTGTTAAGTATATTTTAGCAATTTGGTACTTTTCGTTTTACTTTTATTACATATTTTTGAAAAGAAAATAAGTTCGACAAACTCAATTTTTAACATAAAATTCTCTTTTGTTTGATATTGCATGTCAAAAAGCTATAGTACACAGCGCATAGCATTAAATAATTATAAAACAAGTATAACAGTCTCGCATCGATTACAGAAAACCGTTCTATTGACGATAAAAGAATCTGTAAGTCTCTTTAAAAGCAAAACCTCTCGTTAAAACTCAATCTATATATTAAAATATTAGTGACCAATTTATACGAATTCCTTAAAAATATTCAGCGTCTTATGATGTCTTATCGTTACACGAATCCTCTCATCCTCCACCTCCCAATTATAATCCCTTCAAAGTCTCTCCGTCTTCCTCGCGTCCTCAATTTTTACTCTCTCTATGCAACCTGAACGAGCTTCGTTTACACACATCTGCCTCGCTCCTTACCCGCGCTATATCTCGGGAGATTTCCTTCTCGACGGTGCAACGAGGAAAGACCTGCCAATCCCAGACGTTCCAGCCCCGAACACACACAGGCAGAGATATAGACACGTATATATATAAGAGAAAGTCACATATATATATCGATTGGTATAGCGAGCGCAATCGATTAACTTTGGAATTGTCGTCGCTCGCGTGGTTCTCTCTCTCTCTCTGCGGGCTTCGTTCGCTCGGCGCGCTCCGCACACGGCTCTAAATTATCGCACCAGATTAATTTCCCTCTCCTCGACATAGATCACTTCCAGCGATACGAACCACCCGTAGCCGCGAGTGCAGGTAGTCTACATTCCCGGGGCTTGCATCTCTCTCTCTCTCTCTCTCTTTCTCTGTCTCTCTCTCCACCACGGCAATATAATGCCATGCCGACGCGCCGCCGCCTGCACCGCCACCGCCTCGCGCTTCCACAATCGCTCGGATATACGTGTGTGCCTTTGTGTGTGCCTTGTGCGAATTCAGAGCTGCGGCTTGTGTGTGACGATGAGAGCGGCTGAAAGAGAGAATTCGCCTATCGAATTATTCATTATTTTTGACGTTCGCCGTGCTCAGGTTGGAGAGAGAGAGAAAGAGAGAGAGAGTGTGTGTGTGTGGGTGGAAGGGATGAAGGACGAAAGCTTTTGCGATGTGGCTTCCAGCCGAATTTATTAATTATCTATACTTATATATGGGCTCGGTTCGATGAATGGAATTTATTGATATAGTGCAGCTTGTGAACAAGCTATTGGATTATCGCTCGCTTTTTCTCCCTTTTTTGCGATCGCTTTTTCTCCTCTCTTGTCCGCATGCCTCTTTGATTAAATTTTGTAAACAGGAGATGTTTGACAGAGAGATTATTGAGAAATTATGTAGAAATTTTCAACCAGTTTTTTGACTTTCCATAAAAACTTATTATTTTTTATAATTAAAACATATTATAATAAAATATATTATCTTTTATAGAGAATTCATTACAAGTGCCATATATTACGGTCTCATCATCGGTCGACACTTCGATAATCTCAATCAAGTGAAGATGAGCGATTTTTAATAAATGAGAATTACCGCGAATGAGGCATGACAAGTATATTAGGTATCACTTGACGTTGCAATTAAATTTGTCACAATGTTATGGACTCGTCATCTGTTTGTTGTCAAAAGTCCTCGAAAGTAGTGTATATATGGACGGTAAAAAAATTACATTTAACCTTGAAATATTGTTGAGCTTTTTTCACGGACAATGACATACTTATTCGTGCTATTTTTTGAACGCTTAAATATCGTAGAATCATTCAAAGAAAGAAATCGAAAATGTTTTGTAGTAACTAGTGATTCATTAGGACATTAAATTTACGTACATATAATCAAGAAAAACCAAAATGAAATGAAAAACAGTCGGTCGCAGTGAATCACTCGTGGGGAATAACGAGCTTTCAAGTTTCTAGAAAAATATCTGCAACTTTTTATATTGTCGCGCAAGAGTTCAGATTTATAACCCCGTACATATTTTTAAATCGCTTTAAACGTGATCTCTTGAAACCAATAACTTTAATAAGCGTCGATCATCAGAACATACATATACATTGCATCATGCTGCGGTCATGATTCAGTGATCGAATCTTCTAATTCGCGGTACTTAAGTATACATGTTTCACCAAATTCTATACATATTTCACCAAAGCACCATAATCCAATCTATTTTACAAACCATTTCTCTAACAAACATACGAGAAATAAAGAAATCCAAAAAGTAAATTTGCTTGTATGCCTATAAAGCATTTCAACAACATCAGTCACAAATCGCACGTGCGGACCGAGAGAACGTACAAGTATGCAATTTATGATATTTCTTAGGGATTACCAGAAACTGTTTACGAACGCGAGCAATTATTCACTGTTGATCGGTGCGCGCGTAGTCTATTAGTCACTCGATAGCGATTACGAGTCCATCAAAGCGAGAGAGTTGGCTGCGTGCAATAAGTACGCGCTGGCGCACAGTCGCGCCGCGCCTTGGAAAAGAGTCGCGTGCACCACGTGCAAGATGCGTGCAGCTGTATGGCCTACGTCGATTGCGGAAACACGCGTTGTTTATACGATCCAATGTCCGGCGCGCGTGAGTTTATAACGCTGCAATTAACCCACTGCCAAGGTCAATTAAACCGTCTGACTATACGAAATTCACTCGATAAAAGGGGGTCAATTATACGTGCGCGCAATCGGGTCGTATAAAAATAAAACACTCGAGGCAGTGTCTCGAGGCGATTGGTATATGGAGATGCGCGTGTGGTATATATATGCTCGAAGCTTTTAGAACGCATTATTTTGCACTTTATTTCTGCAGCGCAGTTTCCTAGTTGGGTTCGATAACTTGTTGACTGACGCAGCTCAAACGATGATAAAGTAATAGACACGCGCGGCTGGATCGATTCTTGGATTTGAAAACATCGATGCGTATAGCATTTCGGTTACCGAGTAAAATTGTGATAAACCCGAATGGCTTTTCAGAGAGTCGTAATATTTACTCGGCTCTTGAAGATCTTCCGAATGACCTTTTATCTTACGATTTTGATGGCAATTTTTTTCTTTCATCCTTATCGCATATATTACTGTAATAATGAAATGTTCATTTCATGCCCCTGGACTAAGTTGAATTGTGAGTTACGATGTCTGGGTTACAGAACATTAAATTTACTCCCTCGAGCATTAATGCGTGTTATCTGCCCAGGCGATTCTTTGTGAATTCTCGCGCGCAGTAACTTAAAGATAGGGAAAAGCTCTCAAAGCAATCTGCATGAGCACGTAATAAAAAAGGAGTTGCAATTAAAAATTTGAAAGTCTACCTTTTGGTATGTACCAAGTCTACCAAAGGTACTTCAAGTTTTTGCCTACAACAATTTTTCATACAAGAATAGGATTTTAGAATTGGAATTTAATAATTTTAATATAATTTCGCGACTAACATTAAAACGATCTATGCCTGCTGTTATGGACAGTATAATATAATCACTTTCTGGATTATTCTTAATGTGGACAAGCCCTCATCATAAATGCAATATATAAGAATTTGAAAAAAAGAAAGAAAAAAAAAATCTTGTCTTCCTCGAAATGTACTCCATACACCGGAGCAGCATGTTCACTTAAAAGCACAACATCTTTACGACTCCATAAACATTTCACGAATACTAATTATATAAATAGCACGATGGGAAGAGAAGCGCGTCCGCGCGAAAGTTAAAAAAAAAGGGGGAAAAAAATCCATTAACGAGCTGCACGTATACGCTATATGTTAACAACATTCGGCATCCATCAGGACTTTCGCACGCGTTTGCGCGAGGGCAAAACGACCTCATCGTTATACACGATAATGCATTAGCTCGCGCACACACGTATATATACATCCTTATCCGTATACGTGATCGCGCGCAATAAATTTCAATTTCTCCTATGGCAGAGTCGCGCTCTCGTCACACTCCTCGCTCCCGCCGCTGTATATGCGAGCATTATCAATCATAATCGTCACGTAATCAATGGATAACACAGCGACTTCTTATTACCTCCGCACACCCCTGGGGCAGCCAAGTGATATTATACACGCACGCACCTGTGACTTTGCGCACCGGCCGTCGGCTTTATACACGCGCGCGTTACGATCGCAGACGATTGCGCGCGAGAGCCGCCTTTCTCGGATACGACAAGCAGTTTGCGCTATACGATGAACGACGCGTGTGCGTATGTGTGTGTGGCTATATATAAGGCGAGTTGGGCGCGCGCGACGAGAGTAGTTGCAATAAAAACGAGGAGAGCGAGAGAGAGAGAGAAGAAAGAGAGAGGAGCGTCGACGGCTGCAGCGCACATGGCGCTCAGAAATCACACTTATATGCTATGATTCAAATCCGACAGCGAATATAAGCGGAGATCGCGCGCGGGGGGTCTTACGTATATATATATATGTATATATGTATTCGCGGGTGCTCGGCGTCGCGACGATGTAGAGGGAGAGAGAGAGAGAGAAAGTATGTGTGGGCGCCAAGTCGAACTGGGGTTCATATACGCCGAGGCAAAGTCGATTCCGATTGGATTGCTGCACGTGGTGGTGCGTGTTAGACGAGAGAGAGACGAGAGAGAGAGAGAGAGAGGAGATGCATGGGAGAGACGTAGAAAAAGATTTCTACTAGATTGCATGGGAGCTTAAGGTGGAATGTCGAGAGAGAGAGAGAGAGGGAGAGAGAGGAGAGCGACGAGAGTTATGAAGATAGATGGAAAGGAAGGGCGGGTTGAAGGAGAAGTTATATGAGAACCGGAGTAGTTGAAACAAAACATTTTCGGCTTTTAGCATTCGTTAGGACTGTTAGGAGAGTGTTTTAAAAGATATTAAAGCGCGAGCTGACTGCCGGAACTTTTACTTATACACGACAACTCAAAGACATATAGTGTTTGGTTGTTGGTGGACCTTTATTAATTTCCTTCCCGCTTCGCGTCTTTTATCTTGATGAAGTAGATGACCGATTGAACGGTGTACAAACATCGATCAACGCATGCGAACCCATTTTTTAATGCTCTCAGCTTTGTCAAAATAAAGATATTTGCGATCACACTTTTTTTTCAGCCCTGCACGGATTTACTTTGCCAACGGCAATAATAGAACACCTTGGCATGGCTAGAGCGAAAACATAAAAAATAACAGGTCCACGTACGAGTCTCGACACTTTACGCAAGTTTAGCCCCTCGCGACCGTCGATTCCCCGAACTATCGTACGGCACCGAAAGAATCAGCATATTATACCAATGCGCATCCTCTGGCCTAAAACAGATGTATATATATAGCTTTCCCTCCGATCCCTTTGAGATCCCTTTCTGCAAATAAATCAAGTGTAGCCGAATAGTGAAAAATCGAGCGACACAAGCGTATATATACGCAGCGTCTGTGCGCCACGACTGTATATAAGTAGAACGTGGAATCGGTATATAAGGGACGCGGGTGTGTAGGAAAAGTTAATCTCAAAGTCGTAATCTCGCGAGAAGAGTAAAACGGCTGCTGCTGCTCCTGCGCGTATACGTATAGGAGTTCGCAGCCTCACGAATCGCGTAGAAGGGGAGAGAGAGAGAGAGAGAGAGAGAGAGCGAGGAAAGAGAGCTCGACTTGTTCTCTCTTTATATACGAGCGCGACTCCGCCCTGGCATCGAGTGATATAAATCGGTAATATAACCGAAGTAATAAAGGGACGCGAGGCTGAGCTGTGTATATAGGCGCGTCGATGTGTCGCCGAGGGGTCGCCTTGCGCGACTTCTACGTGCACTACTGCTTTCTCGCTTTCTCTCACTCTTTATACACACAGATCTTTGTTTTTTTTTCCTCGCTGAATCGAGCTTTTTACGGCGGTACCTCTCTCTCTCGCTCTTAATTTCCGCGTCTCTGATTTTTAGCGGCGGAGATTGCGCTCCTGCGCTTTTCGCGTGGCGCGAGTTTCTTTTTTTTATGTGTATTACATACGTGGAAGTTTGTTAGCGCCTATCTGGCACTGCTTTACACGTCATTTGGATTAGGCCATTAACGACTTGCATGGGAAAAGATTTTATGTGCAGGGGGTGTGTGTATAAGTCGACGGAGCCGCGTGAAGTGGATGGAAGTTGTGTATTGTATACGGCGTGTGTATGGCCGATATAGAATGTGATAAGAGGCGTAATGAAAAGGCGAGCGCGGCTCTTTGATGGAATAATGCGTGCCGCTGCCGTTGGTTATTTCATGTCCAAACGGTGTCTCTCAATCAGTTCGGCTCTCCTACTTTTTATTCCTTCGTTGAGAGCAGTTACTTTTTTGTGACTGCTGTGAATAGCTTTTTATATGTTTTTCATTTATGTACGAATGATGTTCCACATATCCATTCAGGATCTTCACTTATTATATATATTATTAATTTATTTTCATAACTAATAGCTTCTAATTAGCATAAGAAACATTGTTTATATATATATATATATATGTATAATAAAAAATGTAATCCTCTTATAAATTTTTTACAGGTGAATAAATTAATTGATCGGCACGCACGGGTGAATTTTAAAAATACAACGAAGCCTCGCTTATGTATTGTAAAGGAAAAAATGGATGTATATATAATGTGTTTGAATAAAGAAGCATTTATGAACTATTTACGACATTTACATCGTGTTAAACTTATTGGAGTCGAAAATTAATTTTTTGCTCCATTAAAGGCTCTCGTAATTATCGCATAGCTTATTTTAAATTAACTTTTAAAAACCGTTTCAAAAGCTTTGAATAAAATTTGAAATATTGTGGTTTTATTGTTAAAATTAGGTCGACATATATTATAAGCTCGTAGACCCGTGAAGCAAAGATTTTATACAATAAAGTGGATATAAACTGTATGGGTCGCTTGACAATTTTTTTTTATAATATAATAGAAATAATAAAGGAAGAATATCTCTGGAGCACTAAAATACAATGTTCAAAATCAGAAAAATCATATGATGGGATATATTCGATAAGGTCAATTACTTTGTGCTGCTTAGAATAATGCAAAGTATCCAACAGTTTAATTATGCCCGTTTTAGTTCAAACACAATCAAACTTATGCAACTGTTTGCATCGAGCATGGGTCTGAACTGACAGCATATCGATGAATCGCCAAGGTAAACAAAGCTTTCGTAACCGTTCCATTTCTTTCAAGCTATTCACATATTACAAGGCTTCTTTCCACTCAGCTGCACGCGGTCTGCTCTATCGAATAAATAATCCTACTTGCAATGGACGTATATCCCATACTACAAGCAGACCGAACACAAGTTTAGCCAAAGAAAATTAGCCATTCGTTCGCCAATGCTTATCTTTTCAGCTAATGAAAGTTTTCGAATTCACGTGAGATATCCGCGGAGCAAACAAACCCATATATACCAGCGTTGGCAAATCAGATGAGAAACATTTAGAGAATGGAAAATTGAAATCTTCACTGCGGTTCGGATATTGTTTTGATAATAAGGCCCATTCCGATGTGAATCCGTCCATTTCACTTTCGTATACGGAGGAATTCCCGCAGCCAACACCGATATATACCCACTTGTGCAAATCTCCTGCTACTGTGCACAGGATCCACAAGGGAGTCTCTGGCTTCGGATAGACTTGCAGATCGAATGCATCGCGGCATAGATGCCGAGCTCGCTCGACCAAGCCTGAATGAAGGTCAATTCCAAATGTCAAAAGCTATATACGCCTTGTCAAATATCGACGCTGGATGACACATACACGTATAACGTTGATTATACCGTAAAAGAAGAAAATCACTTTACTTCGATTGTACTTTAGTGTTGAAATAAATCCCTTCGGATATACATATAGTACGTTTACATTAGTGTCTCCGAAGTCATAACGACTACTTTCATTAATGTAATTTTACAGGATGGGCTGCGATTTTACGATGCGGGATGTGGGTAACAAAGTGAATTCCACTATAAATACAATTTTACGATGCTGTAAACCTATTAGGACTCTAATAATCGTAATTGCACTGTATATATGTTGGTACACTCTGTGCCATCATCTACACATTTTGCGAGGTAAATGCACAAATATATATTTATAATGTATTGGTTTTAAAAAGGGGCGTACTGTATTTTTACCATGTATACATATTTTATGTGTGACTATTTAAAAAAAATATATTTCCAAAAATAGGAAATATACGAATTACGAATGATTGCATCACATGATTACGGAAGAAAATTTCTATTTTAATTTCGATAACAGAGATAATCAAGCAAGAATAGTTCTTAATTTTTCAAAACATCAATCCAACAGCGAGTTCACACGCAGATTCGAAAGGTATAGCCGTCGTTGAATCTTGCAACTCCACCAGCAGCCGATCCAGAAGAAATATCGGGAATCATGTAAGGCTATAAATAAATGATTGCATGTCGCGTGGCTGTATAACGTCGAAAGAGCCTGCGAGGTATGTATAGGTTGCCACAGCGGCCTGTTTCTCTCGTATATACATATATTCCCCCATCGCTTGTACACATACATACACGCATGTATATATATATATATATATATGTGTATAAGGAGGTGGATGTGTATATAAGGGAGGCAACGAGAGCAACGGACCATTTCGGGAGAGAGAGAGAGAGAGAGAGCATCCGCGGTGTTGATCTTGCGAGTAAACAGCTGTGACAAGCTTAACTTGTCACTCGGGTGTGCCGGGGAAACGATCCACTCCCTATCCCCTCCCCTCCCTCGTCACCCAACGCCCGAGCACTATATACACCAGACTTCCGCACGCCAGAATTCCGGAGCCGTGACAATCGATATATTTCTTAGCTCTCTCGGACCCGAATGTAACCTCTCTCTCTCTCTCTTGTACTTGATCCAATCGAGAATGTGTGTGTAAGCAGAGGGATAAATGGGTAAGTCGCGGTATTGACGTGTTATAATTAAGGAAATATCGAGAGGGGAGGGGGGATCTTACTTTTTCCTGCGATGAAATTTCGTTCGATGCGCGACTTCCTACTCCGTCCCTCTTTTATATTCAATTATTTTGTGATCGGTCATAAGAAACGTCGCGCGCGGATACAAGATGTAAAAGTGTACAGAAGGCGTATTATAATTTTAACGACTTTATTTCTGAAGAGGTTAATATTGATGCGTTACATTTCGCTGAATTTTTCAGCGTTTCAAAAAGATTTCAAGGCAATAACTACCTGAATTATTAATTCATTTTTTAGTCACTTTTTTTGCTCATTCATTTGTTAAAAGCGCGCAATCAATGATTTAGCAAAATTCAGGGCTGTGCGAAAAATGGATCATAAAAATTGAAATTATTATTAACCGTGCAGATTGTATTTATAATTTATCACAGTATTTTCTACTTTTTACAAGTTTAGAAAATCCAGTGTTAATAATTCCAAAATAAGCTTCATTTTACGTGGTTTCTTTATAAGCTTTGAAGTTTTTTAAAACGAAAGCTTGAACTTAATAATAATGCAAAACCTATTCATATTTCGATGTTATTATAGTAAAATTTCAGTGTAAAAATTAGTGGAAAAGAAATACGATTGGTCACAATACTCTATAAGAAATAACAAGATCATTAAACTAATAACATGCAGAACTATTTCGTGTAGAATTATGTACTATACGCAACACTTATAAAAGCCTTATTCAATTCATAAGATATTTATCGATCCAATCTATTAGCATGACAAAATAAGGGGCTTTTCTGCGTGCAGCTCAGAACTGTATATTTCGTTTCCAATGCCGTGAATATATAGCCAGGCTAATTTTTTTCAAGGTGCGGCCATGATAAGCAATAAAGGTTTTCAGAGTCTCTGGTCCCCTTTCGCAGCGTATATATACACGGCGCATATAATACAGTCGGACTCGATTGTTGCGACACACACAAAAACGGGGGGAAGGGTTTTATGCGTGAACTAAGCAGATTTCACTCGACAATGGACTTGTCTCTAACTGTTGCTGTGTGTATCGGAGTAATCTGCCCCAACGAAAGCGCGCGATGTATCAAATGCTCGTGTTTTAAGAGTCGAATACATATATATATATTCAACGCTGGCGCACGATCTAATGTGATAAAGCTCTTGGTTCGCCGCGTGAGTTGTATACATTTAAATATTAATAATATTCTGGTGCAACTGTATAACGCAATTATATGATTAACACGATATTTCGATGTACAGTATATCGTTATAGGATACCTACTCGTAAAGATATTGTTGCGGAAGGTTCGAGGAGCTACAATGGTTTGATTCACTCTACTCTTTCGCCATACCATAAAGTTAGATTTTCAAAAAAGGTTATGGGGAGCATCGTCTATCGTCGTATATTTTGCGCCAAATATATATATATATATATAAGTAAACAGAGCAGATTTATTGACTGAAAATGCTCTCGCAATACCAATGGGTATTTTTTCGATAAAGCGCCCTAAAAACTTTTATGTTATTTCCTTAAAGTCCTGCTTTTCGCGCTATATGTGTAAGCACAAAACTATAAGTAAACATTTTCATCGCCTGTAACCGAGAATCGTCTTATATATATATATATATATATACACCCTATCAAAACATAAAAAAAAGAAAGGAGAGAATACGGCGCTGCTCCTCGCGCCGTATATATATATATAATAAAAAACGAAAAAACGTCGAAGTAAAAAGCTCCTTTCACCGGTGCACAATAACGCGGAAGTTCCTTGTTCCGCTCACACAGACGAGCACATCATTTTAGGCCCATCAGTCTCTCTCTTCCCTTCTCTCGCGTCGCGTCTTCCTCCGTCTTCCTCTCTCCGTCTCTCTTAAAAAAGAGACGAAAGAAAGCTCGCCCCGCCCGGGAGTAGCCGAGCAGCGCTCCAAGAGCGAGACGCGTGAAATTTTGATAAAGGTCTGGCTCCTTTGTCTCTCTCTCTCTCTCTCTGTCTCTCTCGTCTATTCTTATGTGCCTCTCTCGTCGCGCGTTTTTCACGGTTAGCCTTGGCGCAGCAATATCGCGTTGATAATTCTCTCTTTTCGGCTCGCGCGCTCGTCTTTATTACGCGTCCCTCTGAAATTATAAGACGTTGAACCTCCCGCAGTTATGTATATGTAAGTGTGTGTGCGAGGCGTTAGGTCCGCGTGGGCGCGAGCGAAATCGATAAGTAGAGGGAGAGAGAAGCGGCGAGCGAGAGGCTCTCTCTCTCTCTCTGTACAGCAGGTTTGACGGTAATACCACTGACTCTCTCTCTCTCTCTCTCGCTCTTTGTGTACATAGAAGAGATTTTCCGCACGCTTTTGTTTTTTTCCTATATACCCGCACGCGAGAAAGAGGATGTGCGCAGCGCCTCTGCAGCAGTAGCAGCGTCTTGTTCCGCTCGTATTACGCGATATTTTTCCGACTGCGCCGTATCCAGAGCGGTGCGGAAAATCGCTGTGCATCGTAGCGCCTTAAAGTCCGCTAGTGGGGCGCCGGTATTTTTCTTTGAGAAATGTGCGCGGGAACAGCCGAGGAGGAGAGGTTCGGAGCGCCAGGGCAGACGAAACGATTTCTGAAACAGTCCGAGCGTTAAAGTAGACGTTTATTTTCGCGTATATCTTGTAAATCTGTGCGGAGAGCGCGCGCGAGAGACCGAGGCTAGCTCCTGTTTTTATTATAGTTTTCAAAAGTTTTACAACTAAGTGTGTCCCGCGGCTTTTATTCTCCTCGTCTCCGTATATATATCCTTCAGCTTTTTTGCGAGCGAACATACGGGGAGAGACTAACTTCTGCGTTGGCTTGTGACATTTCAACTTTTCTTGATACGCGCGATGTGCGCGTATACATATATATACTTGTATATACGATGTCACCGCTTTCTTACGTGAAACGCGCGCAAGTGTAAAAGTTTTATATAAATGTAGATTATGACTAAAGAGAATCGCATATCGTTAGCGTACAATCGTAATTAGCGTGTATATATATATATATATATACGCGAATGCATTACGGCAAGTATATGGGCACAAATTAAATTACAGTCGGCGCGTTAATTATGCATCAGCCATTGTCAACCATAACATACGTACATATCGCAACCGAGATCGGAAACTCTCTGCAGAAGCTCTATATACGGCGGAAAAGCTCGAGCCTCTTGAAAATCCGTTCTTCTCGCGAGGAATCGAGCAAACCGCGATCGGAACCCGGTCCCGCATGCGCTGCATACTCTATACATCGTTGTCTGCAATAATGCATTACTCGCATCACCAACGCGGCGCGCCATCGTCGCGATTGATAAAGTCCGGCCCGATAAACACGCGCACAAACAGAATCCAGCTGTTCCCTCCCGGCGGCGCCGCCGCACCGTATCTGTTTTCAAATTACACCGTTAATTAGCGCGCGGACGTGCGCGTTAATTACCCCGCACCCCGGTCCTTATACCCACCGGCTCTATCTCCCCCGAATTCTCCCTTGTGTATATATATATATATATACAGTATATACTCGGCTGCGCAGCTCTGGTTTATATAATACATAGGGGGCGAAGTCGTATCGGTCCGAGCGAAAGAGTTGATTCTATAGCGGTGCGCGCGGACTTCTTGGAGCTACCGCCTCCTCGTCGTATAGTCGTCGTAGTCGTCGTATAGTCGTCGAAAATGCATTGCGGTCACGTTTTTCCCTTAGGCGCCATTCCCATTGGCCGTCGATCGATACGCGTACATGTCCGTGCGGAATTACCAAGATATAATGGCTGCTGCTGCTTCTGCCCCACAGAGTGAGAGAGAGAGAGAGAGAGAGTGCGATGTCCATTAAAAACGCTCGACACGTCTCGGAGCGCACGCGCAACCTCTCTCTCTCTCTCTCTCTCTCTTCCTCTCTCTATTTTACTTTTATATATATATATATATATATATAAGAGGAAGTAGAGCTGTGCAACGCGGGACGACTCTGGCCACACACGCTGCGCTACTCTCTATCGCTATATATACATATATATATATAAATACATGTATCCACGCTCTTTGCGGATATAATACTTTTTGCGATGTGTGTGTATATATAGCTACGGTTGAGTTCACTATCTCTCTCTCTCGTAGCAGCATGTGCAGTCTGTAGATGATTCGCACTTTTTATTTTTGCTTGCAGTGCGAACTCTCTGACTCGCTTGCGATGGTTCTTTCTTTCTCCGTCGTTCGAAATATTCGGCTCTGATAGAATCGGGGCTGCGCGAGTCACCCGCGCACTTCTTTCCCGCCAAGACGAATATCTTGTTTTCCCCCCCTATACAGATTTGTGGAAGTTTCGCGCAGAAATATGATTTGCAGGCTCGATTCAATTGCCGCGATTCTATGTCTGTTGCCTTGCTCATGTATAGAATGCTATATAATATACCTAATCTGGTTTTGAAGAGAGGAAGAAGCGCTTCACGGACGCTTTGTTTTTAGCGAGTGTGAATTTTTAAAGCTGCGGTATTATATCGATAAACAATCAAAAAGTCAAATTGACAATTTTCAATATACGCACACGCTAAAGTATTGTTCGTGTATTATAATTGTTACGCATTAACATGAGTACAATAATAAGGTATTACTTTCGAGCTGTACAGAAAAATCGAAGAAAATCTGCCTATAGACCATTGCAAGCCAAGCGAGAGCATCGCGTATAATAACAAACAATCGCGCGCGCAGCAAAAGTTCGCCGCAGCCAGTATCTATAGCTGCGCGTATAATACCACACAGGTTCGCGCGTCGCGATCGTGCAAACAAATAAATAATCAAACGCGTCGATACGTATACAAAGCTCGTGTGCGACCTGTGCCTCCTTGCAAAAAGCTTATATACATATGTACGAAGCTCGCGCAGCCAACTGAATAATGTCACTATTAGCGACGCTTGCGATGCCCCGCAGTCTATATGTCCAGCTAAAGCGTATATATATAACACTTCGCAGAGTTGGTACATAACGTACATCGGAGCTTTCGCTGAAGTCTTCGTGCAGGGGCCGTCGACCCTACTCTTCTTCCTCCGCTGCACCATATATATATACCCGAGCCACAAGTTTTACGGCTTTGGCACGGCTTCGTTGCAACTCCCTCTCTGCCTGCACACTTTGCTGCACCGCTCTCGCTCTCTCTCTCTCTCTCTCTCTCTCTCTCTCTCGTTACTTCCTTATGTCGGCCGGTGTCTCGATGCTTTTTCTTTCTAGCATATACGTATATATACCGGAGCTTGGAAGCGCGGGGGTTTTGCTCCCGTTTTCATTCTCGTCATTTCAATCGGCCGAAGGAGTTTTTGCCCCTTAAACAATGTGTAAGTAATTCGGCCGCTGTGCGCGCTGCAGAGGAGTATAAGGGAGCCGAGCGGTTGGCGCGAGACGGGCTGGTAGCCAAGAGTCGTATAGTCGGGCGCCGTCGCCGCTGCAGCCGCGAGCCGCGTACGCAATCTTCTTTCTTGCGTGTACGTAGCTGCGGTGCTCTCTTTGCTTCTGCTGCTGCAGTCGCGCGCTCAGCTCTCGCGCACTCTTCTCTTCGTCTCTGTACGCGCTCGCTGCAGCGTGCACTCCTTTATTTTCCAGCTGCAGTACCTCGCGACGTATATATAGCGACCGTCTTTCCCTTGTGGCTGTAGCGAGAAGAAGAGTACAGGAGAGAGCGGCTTTCCGTATTTATACCTTCCGTTTACACGCGAGCTTTTTGAGACTTTATGCTGGTCTATATGGGAGAAGAGAGGGTCAGAGAGCGCTAGCGTGTAGCATAGATAATTTCAACAAGAGATTGCTCTTTCGGGAGAGGACCGAGACAAATATATTTGGGCTGCGCGGTAATCCTTGCGCGGCTTAAACGATTCGCCGAATATAGGGTGTATGGGGCTGCTGAAATTAGAGATTCGCTGTATAACTCGAACGAAATTTGATTAGAATTGGACTAGTTTTATATATTCTGCGAGGATGGATACAAAATGCAGTATACAGTTTCGATATCATTATAAGGTAATTTTAGAATAAACTTTTTATAAAAACCTGGAAGACAAAATAAACAAAAGTACAATTCATACATACTCGATATAGGTCTATAACAAATAATTAGTTTAATCCCTCTATTTGTTTTATCAAAGCATGATTATCAAATTAAAGAATTCTTCGCGAGTCATCATATATATAATATTCACAATTTAAAATGAAATAATTACATATAACGCGGGATATAGAGAGTTCAGATAATACATTCGGAATAAAAATATTTAGCGAATCAAAAGAAAAATAATAGAAATCCATTAAACAACATAAAATCCATTCAAAAACTCAACATCGGAACCGTGGAGCAACATTTGAAAATTTGTACGGAATAAACGCTCGCTCGCGGTACCTCCGCCCTTATCGCTATACGCATCCTTCCCTGCAGCTTCGTGTATACGCGCGCTACAGAGAGGAATAAAAGTCAGGAAAAGCGCGCGCGAGTGCGAGGTTAAGCTGGGGCGAAGTGCACACACGTGCATCGCCCCAGTCGTAAAATCACGCGAGTGTACTTCGAGAGAGTCGCTGCTTCTGCTGCTGCTGTATATCAATCGCGGATTAATTAGCACTCGCGAGCCGTTTGATTATTCCACTGGATAAGTGATTGTGAGAGAGGCGGCGAGACATTGTGTGTCTTTATGTACGGACGACCTTTTTTATGACCGGTGTGTCGTTTGATTTCCTTTTTTTCTTTCTTTCTTTACTTCTTCTTTTTTGCAATCCCCTCTCCCTATCTTCTTTTTTTTTTTCTACTTTTACGGGCCTGTAAAAGTGCCCGGGTGTATAGGCGTGTGTTTATTTGAAATATTTTATGTAGAGCTCCTATACTTTGTGTATTTTTTTTTATCGCTAAAGTTCTCTTGAAACGTCAGTTGGGTCCTCGTTACTTTAATTGGTCGCCTATACTCGTCGTTTAGTATTCAAGATTATTTTAAATTTAATTAATTCAGTTTAGCGTTTAACTCGACGTACGGTGAAAAGTGGTATATATTCCGATTGAACATTAAGCCTGAAAAAGATTGCGACATCGTTAATTTTGAATATATACTAGGTATTACAACTAAAATCACAGTGATGCGTAGAAGTGGGAAAACAAAGCCTGCGTAAGCGCTCATCGCTGATCGCTCATCGCAAACTTTCGACTGGCCGTAATTGCAAAGCAACACAGCGTACATATCCTCGTCCACGCGCGTACACACCGCACAGCCTTCGAAAATCTCTGTTGCTTTATGCATGTCATTCCTGTGGTGCATCGGGCCGCGACGACAACGCAGCTGCTGCACCCGCCACTCCTTTGCCGCACGGCAGCAGCAACAATAGCAGGAGCCGTAGAGGAGCGCCGATATTAATCATATAAGCTCTTGAAAATGCGCAATTGTTGGGACGCGAGCCTCGCGCGGCCGGTATAACACGCCTGTATTCTCAAATAATCCAATTTGGCTCTCGTTGGGCCTGTACAGGGGCTCGGCGAGCGCACGATGAATCTCACAATTCATTAAATTTTGACGTGCTCCTTGATTACCGTATAATGGGCCACTGAAAATTTATCGCTGTTTGCCTGCCGCATTACAGCGGCAACAGCAACAGCGGCATCTCCTCTTCTCTCTCTCTCTCTCTCTCTCTCTCTCTCTCTCTCTCGGTAGCTGTTTACATACGACAGACAATAGTAAATTACGCGAGCGCGAGGCCGCAGCGACCATCGGCGATCCTGTAAGCCGAATCATTTCTCATCCTATGCAGCCCACTTGTGTATACATACAGGCTATACTCGTCTTCCTCCGCACCTCCTCAGCTCACACCAATTTTCTATTTTCTCCCCCTGTATACCCTATACATGCAGCGCGTATCCCGCATTATATATATGTCTGGTGCTCCTTGGGCTGCACGGCCCCGCGCGCATATAAAACATCTCTCCGTTGTGCACCACCGCACCGTGCACACCGCCTACTCGCGTCCTATCCTCCTCCGAATCCTCTCTTATATATATACTCGTATGGGGTACAGCTCGCATAATACTTTGCCGAGAGAGGCGCATGCACTGCACTCACACACGCGCATCTGCGAATTCTTGGCAGTGGATATAATGCGGCGACTATCTCTCTCTCGCTCTCTCTCTCACTCTTTTGGCCAAACATATACCTATATACGGGTAACGATAGCGGAGCCGAAGCAAAAGCTTTATTATACGAGAGCTGAAGAAGTGGATCTATATATATATGCGGGGGAGGAGAGGAGTGTGCAGTGCGCAGTGTGCGCGCAGGGATATATAGAAGAAGTGGGTGGGAACGTCTCGCGGAATAATATCTTGCCTCGGGCGTCATTTTTTCCACTCTCTGCTTATATTATATATATATATCGAGTATAGAGGCAGCCATTGAGGCATTACCGTGGGGCATATATATCTATAAGCGTGTACTTGGGCGATCGGCGCATGTGTGTATGCCGGTGTATAATACATATATATATATCATCGATGTTGCGCAGGGCTGGTGAACGTGTGGCAGTAATGCACAGAGAGCTTATGTGTATACACACTGGCCATGCCGGTACTGCGGTTTCGAGAGAAAGAGAGAGCGAGCGAGCGAGTTAAGCCGTCGAGCTTCTCTTCCCACCCCTGCACTCCCACACGCGTGTGTGTGCGCGCGCGCTTCCTTCCTGGCGGTTCGGCCGCCCTGTGCAGCGAGTATCTGCCAAAGCCCGAGAGTTCCGGCGCTGCTGATCATAAAGCCAAGGGGCGCTCCGCCGGGGATCTGTTCCTCCGTGCGCCGACGACGGCTTCGCGTGTGTGCGCCAGTGCCATCGCTCTGCTCCCGTAAGCATACACGTATACGTGTGCGCATTCGCGAAAGGTTTCTTAAAAAAAGCAAATTGAGAGATCGTAGATATAAGCGAGCGAGGCGCGCGGGGCTTCTCTCCCTAATTCTGCGCATTGTTTTTTTTTCCCCTATTCTTGTTCTCGCAGATGCACGGTCTCGTACATGTTCGCTCGTCGCTCGATTGGATGAGATCAAATCGCCTGTGACCAATTTATTTATCATTCCAATAAGCTGCACCGAGAGGGAGGGGGAGATGTAACTTGTTGTTTCTGGAGCGAAATGCTTATGCTGCTAGTCTTTTTTATTTCACGAGCTCAGCTGAGACTATCGCTTTCTGTTGCGCTGATATTAAAAACTCTAAATGAGATTCTTTGAATTTGAGGATATATAGGTAACAAAAATATATTTAATGTAAAAAATAATCAATAACGTTGATGATAATAATTGACTGATTAGTGAACAAATTAAACATTCATTTGAACAGCGATAGAATAAATAGATAACATATATATAAGTTTATCTATTTTCTTATATACACTTAGAAAAGTTTATAACTTTTTCTATTCCATTATCAGTGGTATGCGAAAAATCACAAAATAGAATTATGTTTAATAAAATTGTATACAGCAGTAATCGCGATATCGGTATATACAGTGTTTAGTATCCAACCATATTTTTAGCTTCACAAAAATAAGAGCTCATTGTGTGTGTTATAGACAGATTCGAGAATCTATATATTCTCTTTGAGCATCTGGAGTTGCGCGCAGCGCGGTCGCGAATCGATTTGTGAAAAAGCTCGCGAGCTCGTATATAATAAACTTGATACAAGTGTTCCGTTGGCGTACAGCTCCTCTCTTGTAATTTTGCTCCGCTCAGCGCCTCGGTGTGCAGCAAGACATCTGCTGACCCAGACACTCCAGACAATGCGATAAAAAGATCATCAAGGTAATGCGAAGTTCAAGCACTTTCCTCAATTGGACACTTCTATACCATATTTACCACCTGCCCATTGATCGGATTATCTTCTTTCGAGCTAGTGTATACATTCCGCACCTAATATTTCAAATGTACAAAGAGCTTTCAATAGTTAAATTTGCTCATATATGCAATAGTTAGTGCACATTGTTGAATATTAAGAGTGTTAAAATTATGGTGCGCACAAAAGTCTGACGGAGCAGAGTGGAAAGATCACGCGCGGCGATAAAGGACTAAAAAAGAACGCGCGACATTCTCTTTTCTTTTAACGCGCGATACAATACACAACCGAGACACACACACACACACACATACAAACACACAGAGGCGCAATATATAGAGCAACTATAACGCTCGAGCTCTACGAGTTTGTTTCTCAAAAGAGAAAAGTACGCGTTTTTACGGCTCAGCTGCTTTTACTGCGGACAAGGAGGGAAGAAAGAAGAAGACGCATCCAGACATCAAAAAGTTATGGCAATATCTAACTCTCCATCCCTCTCTCTCTCTCTGTCTCTCAGTCAGTCTCGCATTTTATTTTAGTTGGGGGCTCCTCCACTGGCATCAAACAGCCCGCGTGCGGCCTCGCGTATATAAAACGCGTTGATGCTCTTTCTCTCCCCCTCGTCCGCAGGAAACGGCCTACACACTGAGAGAGAAATGCCGGCTTGCCGCGAAAGAGAGTAGACGCGCGCCTCGTCCTCTTGTCGAGTATGGAGCGATCGCGTTTCCTTACGCGCTACGAATAAATGGCCGGAACTGCGGGACATCGCAACAGATCGAATTATATCAAGAGAGCGAGGGAGGAGGATGAGTCTCGCGCGCGACACCCTTTTTTTTCTATACAGCGGCACTTTTCAGATGTCGGATGTGCGCTGGTGGAGTTAATGCCTTGACGAGTTGCAGAAGCAATTGTACGTGTGTGTGTGTGTGTATGTGTATCTGTGCGGTGGTTCGCGCGGCCTTTTTTGTATTTATAGGTCTTGTGTGATTCGTGGCTGAATGGCTCTGGTGCAGGCTTTGATGCTCTTAAATGGCTTATACCAACTCGTATACGCGGGTCTTTAATGTTTTTAAAAGTTTCTCGAGACGTCTTTTTTTGTATATAAAGAAAGTGTGCAATTAAGCTGTGACGCGACTTTGAAGTAAAGGCTTGTAATTTTGCTATATAAGATTGAAGTAAAATATTACAAGATGACGTCTGAATGTCGACATACCTATATGTAATAAATGAGCTCCCTGCAATATTGGGTCATATATGAAATGCAAATGAACAATGGCAATGCATGCAATATATATCGATTGAAAACATATACAGTTTAGCAGAATTTGACTGGGATTAATAGATTTATTCCAATCGATTTCTCGTTAGATACGCTTCAATTTGCACTCAAAGCGGCCCCTAAAAGAACGAGATCATATATACGATTAAATATTTCACTAGCCAATTCCAGTCCAATGTACACTGCACATATACGTAGAACACTGGCTCATATAGCCGCGATTCCACACAAACAAGCGCGCATTACGCATGCAAATGAAAAAGCCGTATTATACATTGTACAACAGGAGCCCGGCTCAAAATCCCCCGTCGACGGTTTTTCTCTTATCGCGACGTCCGACGAAACCCCGTGTAAGAAAACGTTCCGCGCGCCCCAACAAGAGAGAATGAGAGAGAGAGAGAGAATAGCCGCAAGCACGACTTAGCGCCCTCATCTCGTTACGAGTCCAGCTCCCATATATATATATTATATCGCTTCGGCATCGCGTCACGCACTCGCACCGTCTCTTAGTGTATACACACATTAAGCACACGCAACTTTGGCACGAAAGTATATACATGCCCGAAGCGAAGAACAAACTTTGAGCTCATTTTTTAAGCATTCGGCATAGTATAATCAACCCCACGCTTGTGCGTGTGTGCATACATATACATGTACGCGGCCGCGCGATGGGTAATTTCGATGTTTTTTCTTTTGTACGAGCGAGAGAGAGAGTGGGAGGAGGATTTCTGACCCTCCGCCGCATATAGGTATATGTATAGCGTATTTTCTTCCTCATACAGTCCAGAGATCAACCACGAAGGATCGCAATTTCGCGCGAATGTATGTATATATAGTCTCTCTCTCTCTCTGTCTCTCTCGCAAGCGACTAGATCCTCCAGAGATCAAAAGCGCGCGCGTAGGGAGCGTAGGACGCCCGGCAGATCGAGGGGCCAAAAATGGGATGGAATTCGCGTCGCTGCTCGAGAGTAAGCTCCCGTGGCTTATGCGTCGCCGGTCTTATATATACTAGCCAACGCTCGGCTTTCTCTCTCTCTCTCTCTCTCTCTCTCTCTCTTCCTCTCTGTATGCGTGCGCGTGGATGTATATGTATAGGAGAGGGAGCCTTTTCGTGCAAGGGAGATATACAGTCGGCCGGGGAGTAAATCCTCCGCAATGATAAAGACGGGCAAAGGAAAAAGTGTGGGATGTGCTTTCCGCAAGGATGCCGCCGACTCTCTTTCTCTCTTACTCTCTTGCTGTGCGGCCGTTTTTCTGCCTCAACGCGTATACTTCGTAGAGAATAATGGAGATAATGAAAATTTAGCTATAACTGGAATCTGATGAGCTAAATAGAGATTGCAGTTGCGGTTGGTCCTGGAATTCGTCTGTATTATAGATTCTGGTTTTTCGAAGACTTTGGAGCTACTCGTGTTGATGAATAATGTATGCAATAGGTACATTTTGATTATGTAAGAAGCCGAAATTCGAGTAGATGTGGATCTTGAAGAACACTCTGGAATGTTTGTACTAAGTTCCAAGTTGGTCTGTTAAAAGCTCAATAGGTACGACGGGAACTTTAAACTTTAAATATTTAGTTCCAAGCTATTAGAGTGAGTTAATGTTTTCTTTTTGCATAAATTACGAGAAAATACTTTGATGCAACACTACTATAATTGACAAATTACAAATATTATAAAGAAAAGCTTAAGATGTTATATAATGTATCCGCATATTTTAAGTAAAATATACGGTCAATCTCGAATGTGTGCGCATGCCGAAGAATTCCCCTGACGACAGATTTTGCACGCTCACCATTACTCTTGTACATTGGCTTATGGAGCTGGAGGTATTTTACACAAAAGCCCATTATACCGGTGAAGATGGCCTTAGCAGTTTACCCATACCTTATATATCGCAATGTTTTTAGAATAGAATTTCGAGGGGATGTATATATGCGCAACGGTTATTACACTACTGGAATCGTTTCAATTTTTTTTGTGGTCAGGATATTCTGTGATATAAGTCGTTATCGTTCGTATTTAGGATTAAGTTGGAACTGATATAATTGGATTGGGACTGCTAATTGGTCAGTACGGGGAAGCTCGTGATAGTGGTTTTGCACATTAAGCTGCGTCCCAATACGAGCCGGTTATTTGCTCTTATTTTTTAATGCATATCAGCATTATGTATTATACTTATTGTTATAAATTTGTACGAAAATATGTTAATTTTTTAGTTTTTAGTCAGTGGAAGTAATAACCGCTACACTAGAAATATCGCAATACCGAGATTTCTCTGGGAAAATATAAAACCGCAAATAATAAAACAAGCTAAATTCACTCATGCGAATACGCTTCTTATTCACAGTTTCCAGTTAGTTTTCAGTGGATTACAATTTGAATGCAGATTCTGGAAAGATATATTCACATGTGTCTGCGAGACGTTCGTCTTAAAAGTGCAGTCGATATTTTAGCAAGAGACTCTACCTGACATTTTTCCAAATTTCACAAGATGACGTCGTGATCTGCTGCACTGATTCCGAATGTGCATATATTAAAGTAGTCCGTACGTCGACGCCTACAGTCAAGAAGAAGTGCAGTTTTGAAAAAAAAATGCTTCCAAATACAATACCAGTTCGAAATGTAAGTTAATATATGCAGAAAGAATTATTTAACAGTTATGGTAATACGTGAATTTATGATTACAACATTTATATTTGTCGGGCTTGAACGTCAATATTGCGCCGCGTCTAGACGTGAATATTTTTACACGTATAATTTTAGAAAAACACATTTCCAAGCTGCTCTCAACCAAAGTTAATGTATAGCATACAAACGATTAATTTTCCTATTAGGAGCAACGTGGCATTACTTTGTTCCAGCGACAATTCATTAATCTTTCCCTTTCACTTCGCATCAGTTGGCTGGCTCACTATAGATACTAATTTAAAATACCAACAGTTTTTCTCACCGGTTTTTTTTTCTTTTTTCAAAAGTCACATCTGTTGCTCCCCTCGCATATCTATATCGAACTCGAAACCTATCTACCTTATATGTGTGCAGTGTAAACTCCAGCAACGATCCTAATTTGACCTTATTGACTAATTTTAAAGCTTGTTGCGAAGCCGAAAATAAATTTAAATATATATATATTTAGTACTAAGCTAAGTAACGAATGTCACCAAATTTAAAACTACTTTTATTTTTTATTTAAACTTATTTATGAGATTATTTTATTTAAAGTGACTCCAACGATTTCTTTATTCGTCAAATATACTTCCAATAAATGTCTATTCGTTGAATTTAGTGTATATTTATATTGCCTAAAGTAGTCTTGTCACTGATACTTTTAGAATATATATATGCCAAGAGAAATTTTTTTCAATAAAACTCTGCTTTTGAAAGAAATATCGAAATTCGAAAGATCGAGTCACTGGCGTATCGTACCAAAAGAAATAATACCTTATTCCAATTCAATATAAATAGCAAGAAATATAAAATTTTATCAATTTTTTCCAATCAAACTAAAAGTAGATCAAACTATATATATCTATCTTTAAAGTTTCTCGCGTCAAAATTGTGCGCAGCTGAATGCAATTATAATACCTATCCGCGTGCCTGATCCGACAGTTTTCTCGACACATTCGGACAACGCAACTTTATTTTACTGAAACAACCGATAACCAAGGCAATTAAGTCTCAAGTATAATATATCCCAAATATTCCCATAATAAACAACGCTTCAAAATCATCAATCTCCACGTCGGCAGCGCATCATCCATACGCTCGCGCACCAATTTAACGCGTGCATAAAAGACGCACCAAATTCTCAACCGAATGAAATTCCACGAAGAGTCCCATCTGTTCCTATAACTATACCCCCATACACACACACTCTACACGTATACACATCCATAATCCCTCTCTCTCTCTCTCTCTGGCTTTTCAATTTTCACCGTCGACTTCTCATCACGGCCATTAGCTCGCGGCGACAAAAACTGTTTCTCTCTCTCTCTCTCTCGATCTCTGTGAAAAGCGCAGCATCGCAGCATCCCCGACGATCCAGCGGCACAACAAACTTTGGGGGATATGGCCGCACGCACACCTATAGAGGTGCCTGTACAGCATCCACCCCGTCGTGCAAGATACATCTCCCAACGTGCTTCTCGTACCCGATGCTGATCTCTCGCCTATAGGTGTACACAAGAGGAAGAGAGATAGAAGGTGTGTGCATAGAGAGAGAGAGAGAGAGAGAGAGGGGAAACCATGGGGGCTTCGGAGTAGTAGGTTGGTTCTATAAGAGAGAGATGCTGGCGGTGGTGGCAGCGGCGGCGGCGGCGGCGGCAGCGGCGGCGGCTATAGCACAGCGGTAGTGGTGGTGGTAGCGGTTGCGGCGGCGGCGGCCGCGCGAGTCGCCCCGACTGCGCAGAACCCGCGCTCGGCTCTCTCGCTCGCTCTCACGGGATATACCAGGTACAGAGTGAGCGAGAGAGAGAGAGAGAGCGCGGAGAGCCGCCCCGAACCACTTCGTCGGGCTCTCTCACTCGAAGGCTCGGGCGCGCGCGACGAATCAGTGGAGATCGGAGCTCCTCCGACTGCGGTACTTGTACGAGGAGCCGCTTCGACGCTACTTCGTCGCACACGATACACACGTTCACAGTCTCTCTTTATCTATCCGCACAGTGAACGTGTATATACCTATACCTATATACACGGATAAGAGGGCAAAGGAGAAGTAGTCGCGCGAGAGGCGCGAAACTTTATTTCAGGGGCAGCGACTCCGCTCGCTATCTGCTCCCTCCTATCCCGCCGCCCCGCGCACACGTGCACTGTTCAGTCATCCGTATTGCTGCAAATAAGGCACGAGCCGACATGTAGGTCCGACGAAAAAATTCTACCGTTTCTCTTCTTTCCTCTTCTCTTTCTCTCTCCTGTCCTTCCCCTCCTCTCACTCACTCTCTCTCTCTCTTTCTTTCTCTAAGTCTCTGACTATTTGACTTTCTTCCTAATTCGAACAAACCGAATGCATAATATAAATCCCAGCGTTTAAATCCCCTCTTTGCCGGAATCCGTTCATTCATCGTTGGGACAGACACACAAAACACCCGGCAAGGTTGCAGCGCTCGCACACACATATATAACATATATACTCCCCCGAAAAAAAAGAAAGAAAGAGGGAAGGGAAGAGCGCGCGCGCGCGCGCCGAAAAAAGGTACCTTTTTCACCTCCCTTTACCTTGAATCCCTATCCCTCTCTCTCTCTCTCTCTCTTTATCCCTGCCCCTCCTCTTCTCTCTCTCTCTCTCTCTCTCTTCCCCCTCCCTCAGACGATTGCTGACGTGCTGCAGTGGCACAACTCTCCCGTGGGAGAGAGAGCATATAGGAACACAGAGTCAGTCGCGCGCGATGCTTCGCTGCAGCTCCCGCGTACGGCCACGTTACTGAGCCCCAGCAGCAGCAGCCGGTGTGCATTTCGCGACCTCTGTATACGACTAATTCCATAGCGCGACGATAAATCCCGATGGTTCGGTATGTTTCTGTTTTTTTCTTTCGTTTGCGCCCCGCGCAACGTAACGTTGGTGCAGTGCGCTCGAGCTGAAAAAGTTTGAACAGTGCGTGCAGTCACGTGGATGAAAAGTCGAGCTATAATAATAATAATACATATGCGTGGCGGGCAAGCAAAGCTGTGAAAGGAAGAAAACAAGAAGCGGCAGGTGGTGAGCGCGCAGGAACTGGCCCCGAGAGTTGCTTGTGCATCGGCCTGTGTGTTACGGAAAGAGAGAGAGAAAGAGAAGAAGAAGAGGGACACCCCGTAAAACGTCAGTTCGCTTTTTGGCCTCTTAGGGTCACTTTGTGTGGAAAAAAAGGTGAATAGAGCGAGCTTCTCGAGCAGGGGGGAAGAAAGTGCAGGGTATATACCGTCTCTCGCGTCGGCGTCTCGTACACACGAGGAAAACAGTGGTGGTAAAAAGAGAAGAGAAAAAAAGCAATATGTTGTGAGAAAGCTGTTAAAATTTGAAAAATTCGAAGGAAGCCAGGTGTGTTAATGTTGTCCCATGGCATAGAGAGATAAGCAGAGAGAGATGCCATAGTCGCTGCTGCTCCGCTTCGGAATATCCACACGTCCGTACGCGTAAGTACACCGCCGTGTTTCTCACTATATATCTGTATTGACACGCATATGTTGGGCGTGCGATGCATGAGATGCCGGTGCTATGTGAGAGCGTTTGACGAGGTTTAGTTCTGTGCGATGTATACATGTTGTGAAAAGTTGTGGATGAGTCGCTTTGAAAGAGTTAATGATGGGGAAAGTTCGCTGCTTGAACTTTTACAGCGGATATTATTCTGTACTTCTTTTTTTCGAATTCTCGTTCGATCCGAGATCAGTGGATATATAAAAGCGCAAAGAGTTTCAAATGGTCGCGTTTGTATCGAGTATAGAATGAGTTTGAAGGATAATAACAATGGCAGAAGTGCTCGTCTTCGGAATTATCAAATAGAAAAGATAATATTCCAACGTGCTTTAACTTTTGCAAGCGCGATTGTACCCGGAATCCGATTGGCTGTATATACTATATACTGCTAATATCTCGGAACATGCTTGTTCTCCAATTTCCTGTATTAAGTTGCTTGTGCACGTACACACACCTCCGAACTTCTAATTTGATTTCTGTTTAACATTCGCATATAGGTGCTATTGTAATTGCGAGCGGACCCTTCAATTCTAATACATATATACATATACCGGATTATATGTATAGCGAATATATATATCGAATTTTATAACGTATTCAAACAAAGTTATTCCATATTCGCTTAGAATAATTCATTTCAATTATCGGACAATGATTGCGTTAACGAATCTCCGTATACACGATTTGCATTGAAAATGCCCGCATTGCAATTCGCATAATGACGCGCGCAACGTTAATCTGAAAAAATCACATTTCGCTGCGGCCGAATTATTCGTTTCGACTATACATATACCCTTTTTCGCGAACTACCGCCGCCACTTGTACAGTCCTCGTATCGATAAAAAAAAATTGCGTTTTGTACGCTGAATATTTGAGGACTCGATATGCACATGCGATCTCATTCTGTGTGTGTGTGTGTATCTAGCAGCTTTTTTTCTCTCTCCTCCAACCGCTATCACAAAGAGAACACAGCGTTATACACATATACAGTTCAATTTTAAATGAACGATACGCGCGTGTATATCTGTTTGGGAATTGATAGACGATATATATTGTTCCGCGCGGTGTTTGTATTGCTCTCACGCGCCGCACGCATTTCGTACATACATTCGCTCGTTAATAACGGCCGCCGCTCCTCTGCTTCATTTATTCCTATACACACGTATATATGCACGGTTTTCGCTGAGTGCGCGCGGCGGGCAATTCGTTAACCTGGAAATTATTATCTTCCGCGAGGCGTTTTTTAATGATTCCTGGAGGGGCTAAAATAGTGTGTGCATGCAGGGAGTCGCGGGGTGATGAATTTAGGTTGAGATTGGGTATGACTCTCGGCTGTGGTGGTGGTAGAGAGAGAGAGAG
>UELU01147936.1:5741-28377 GCA_900490025.1 Megastigmus dorsalis
CAATTATTTACTTTCTTAATAAGAATTCAATTAAATATTCATTTGAAATAATTAGACATGTTATTGATTTAATTAAACTATAATTCAATCAATTAATTTTATTTTTAATTAAATTCATGTAATTGAATCAATTAAATTTTTTTCTCAGTGTATAAGTAATTTCTCGCAGTAGCGGCAAGTACTTTATTTAAGAATCTATGCATCTCTGAACCTACTGAGCTAGAATACATTTTTCGAAATAAAAAATATAATTTAATAAATTATCTTTTAATTATTAAGTAACTCTTAGTTAGTGCTTAAGCGTTTGAGAATGAAATTTTTTCTAATAATTTAAATTCTATTTTTTATTTTTGGATAAACGAGATTTATAATAATTTCCAATATACTAATTTTAGAGTAATAAATTTTTTAAGTAAAATAAAGAGGTTTCCTCGTCTAATTTCACTTCTAATAAAGAAAAGTCGAATAAAAGCACACATGAAAAACAGATACAAATTCATCGTTGAAAAGAGGAATTTAGCCATTCCAGTGGGACTACGGTTCAAGCCTGTAACCTTCTTCTATAAACCACTATATACTCTCTACACATAGACGTGCAATAAAACATATTTCATCGATAATTGTTGAACTTTGCCGAAATACAGCATCTTCGATTTATAGTTATGCTGTTAGCACTTGACCGGCCATTCGATGCATTCCGTCGATATAATACTGGTGTATCATGTTACTGCAATGTGTATGTGTTTGTTGACTAGATTGGATTTTTGCGCAGTTCGCGTGGACAAAGGTCAGAGACTAAAGTAGTATTCAAATGTATTTAAATACTTCTTTAGTTTACGCTTATTGCTGCGTAATAAAGTTTTAAGCAGGTATAATTGATTATTCTGTTAATTATTCTAGTTTTTAAAAATTAAATTTTTCCTCATCAATTTTATGTGACATAAGTCATGTAGGTTATATTGTTTTTAAAATATTATTTTTTATTTGTTGCAGGTGACTTCATACGTGAGATCGTACCACAGGGCAAGTAATTTTATAAAAAGAATTTTAACTTAACGTAACAATGTACTGTCCATTCAAACAGCAAAGGTATTCAATATTTCGCGGTGTTAAACACTCTCGATCAGTGAAGAGGCACTTTCACATTCACCTAATCCAAATTCGACGACTATAATTAGCAACATTTGAAAGTATAACAATTTTATACATTTTAAATGCTCCTTCGGTGCCTTATATAAACCCAATCAATCCACGATTCATTCATTCATCCATTCATTTATGCTGCATAGGAAGAAAATCCGATTCCCAAATTACCTAGCCCTCACTTTTTTTTCTCTCTGAATATTTACGATTCTATCGCTCACATATACGTGCACGAGCAATAAAAGCACGGTGCATGTACTAACGCATAAAAAAGCTTTCGCGAATGTAAGGATATGTAGCGAGACAAAAAAGGGACTTTTTTCGTTATTGGAATACAGTGAATGACAAACTGTGAAATATAGAATCCACCTTGCGGTATCACATTCTTGCTTTTCTTCAAAAATGGTTTTTTTATGGATGTATTTTTGGAGTTGGTGAGAAAATAGGACGAATATTCAAGCTCAGATTTTTATCCTATATCATTAAATATTTAGTATAGTTTTAACTCTCACTTAGTAAAAAAATTATTAATTGAGTATTTAATATTTTGTAGGGGAAAGCATTTTTGTCTGGATTCGAAAGTAGTATAATGATTGAATTTTAGTCGGTTATACATTTGCGAGTGGACGGCGTTTTGTTGCTTTGAATATTTGAAACGCGGAAAGTGAAGTTCGTAGCCGATGTGTTTGCTGCGATTGTGAACTGAACAATTACAATTTTAAATTGAGATTTGTGTGCGTTGCTGCGCCGCGACATTTACAATTGAGAATATCGTAGTTTTAAATAATCATTTTATCAAATTGAAATACGAAATAACAGTCTTATGTAGTTACACGCGGAGTTGAAATTTCTTTTTTCTGTGAAGCAGGAAAACACTTGCGGAATTATTAATATTCAGCATTTAGAAAATATGGAAATCTTGTTTGCTTGCAAAATAGAAAACATTCTTAAATTCTTCCTTGTAGCATGAAATAGTAAATTAATGAACAGTTTTCATCTGATTTAGTTATACAAGACATTCTGTTTTTATAAATCGATTGAAGAATGGTATCAATAAAATTTCTAAAAAGAAAGATAATTAGATGGGCTATAATAAAACAAATGAAATAAAAGCTGATATCATTATATTTATAGTATAGCTTACGTATTTATCTTTATGCTCTTCTGGCATTAATAATCATTCAAAGATTTAAAACTGCATTTTATAGAAAAGCAGCTTTTACGATTCTTGGAATGAAGAATAGGATGCTGAGTTGATTAAATGCTTTTGAAGTGAGAAATTGTAGGCAATTTAGCAAGAAAACTTAAACTAATCTCTATTGTCTTTCTCATTCTCAGTGACAAGTAAATGAAACGGCAAAATTGGTGCAAAATACATTTTGGACGAATTAAAGAACAAGAGAAAAAATAGCGGTCCAAAGAAATTTCCTAATAATTTATCTCCAATAAAGAACGGAAACTTTCACCTTTGTATAGAGAAAGTGATAGCAATGTTAAATTATTCCCTAGCATGTAGTCTTTAGTGCGAAAATAAAAGTAAACGCCACGATTATATTTTCATAGCTCGTTGATACTACCGACTTCTTTCAATTCGAAAAGAATAAATCGTATAGCTTTTTCCGATTTCCTTCAAGTTACCCGAATGAGCTATGTAATATTTATGTTCGTTTGACATCTGCAGTAAATCAATTTTAATTTTTCTTTGAAATAATAATGTATATACATACATATGTACACTTGTCAGTCAGCAAATTAGCATTTAACTCGAGGTTTCTAGTTTGTAAATTGTTCGTTTTGAAAAACTATGAACAATAAGTCTATAATTATTAAAAGTAAACTTTAACTTGTCTTCAAAATTGAAAATTAAAATCAAAAACACCTTCTTCAAAACCTTACTCTTTAAAACTCGCTTTTCTAGCAGAATTAAATAAAATGTAAAAAAAAAACAAGAAATAATTTAAAAATGTTCAGCTATCCCTCATTTTGTAAAATTGACCTGCGCCAAATGGACTTGTTCCATAAACGTGGTTCGAAAATTTTCGATAATTCCTTTCCACTCCATTGAACTATCGACACATTCAAGCGATCGACAAAGCGAGCCCAGCTTATAAACTTTCCATGTGTTCACAGACAAGTGCGCAAGACTCGAACTCAGCTCAAGCAAGGACTCGCATCGACCGGCAAAACATAAATTTTCTTGCTACCTGCACAATTTAGACTGTGCAGCTATAAGCGAAGTGAAATTCGCTCAGTAAATGTTGCTATATCACTTACATTTTATACTACAAAGTTTCTCGCTTGCAAGAAAAGAAAAAAAAAGTGATCATAAAATTGTCTTTACCATTTCTCGCCTGAGTATCGCAAGTTGAGTATCGAGTGTGGTGAGCTGTCGGCCTTGGGGCGAGGGCCTCGAGCCCTGGCTGGACAAGGAGGTGGTCGAGGTCGGCGTCTTAGGCGCTCGCTGGGATTTGCTCGAGGATCTGGCGGGTGGCGGTGGCGGAGGCTCCACGACCAAACCCGCGCCGTTCAGGTTGAAGCCGCTCAAACTGCGCGGCAGAGGCGGTAAGCCCTGTAACGACGACATCGCTATCCTCTCGATGATACTAAAGACAGAGAGAGAGAAGGGAAAAGTTTTAGTTCGTTGGAAGTGTACGGAAGGTAGATCGTAGTAATTATTCGGAGACGCAATGAACTTGTACGCGAGGTTTATGAAATATTTCATTTGCTTAGTGAGATACGTTACTTTGGAAACAAATACCTAATGCTTGTTAAAGTTCAAGTCTTATCGATTTAATTTGTTTACAAATTTATAATACTATATTCATTATAAAATGAATTTCTATGTGGTTATTTTGAGTTCAATTAAACTTCCAAACTTTTATATAATTAATTATATATATTAATCTAAGTTCCAAAACGTAAAATGAAACGTAGCTAATACACATTCTTCAATAATGTACTTTAAATATCGAAATATCGATTCTGAAATCATTCGATTAAAATTTACTACTTGCGCAATTTTGAGTCATAAGAAAACAATATGTCAATAATACTTTTCTGTCTCTTCTATTTCAAAATATAAATACATTTCATTTTTTTTTAAATGGACGACATAAAAAAGTCATCCATCATTCAAATAAAAATAAAAGTTTAAGTATCGTAGTTTAACAGGTCATATTGCTTCGTTATCATAACGACTTAATGATTTATTTTTCGAACAATGAAGTAGCAAAACAAGCTTGAAAAAAATCTATCAACGTCAAAAATTCAGGTGACTGTTTCACATTGTCGATTGCGTCAGTCAAGATCCTAGCACTCGACAAACACTGGTTCAAAAATCAATCTACGATTGCTATGTTCGTATTTCTTTTAAAAACATTAAACATTGAAATTGTCATACACAACAAACTCAACGATCAACGATAAGAATGCACAAAAAGTAGCGACTTTTATTTTTACATGTAAACAGTGAGAAGTTGTTGCAATGCACATTTCTCACTTTCGATCCAAAAAAGCAACAAAGAATCATAAATTATATAATTAGAATTATTTTAAGTCAGTCTCATTGTTTTATAAGTCTCTCAGATTATAACAACTAATAAAAGACAAATAAATCTTTTTGCCGGACCAATCGTTACTTCCGCGAAAACCGCAACAAAAAAAAAACCTCAAGTCCTCGGCTACATTCACCTCCAAAATTGTACAAAGGCCAACCACGCAACTGTTATTTCCCCATACGCGTGCGCACGTCTCATTCATAATAGCGTCAAGTGGTCGAAACACCACAATTCGTGACAAAAAATAATGACTAAAATCACTTCCTTATATATCTTAACCTCGTACAATAATTGAATTTTGCTTCCTTTATTTTATAGACGTATTTCCTTTTAATTATAATGAATGCTCGTAAAAATGTAGTCTTTAAACGATCATTTATAACATTTAGAGTGATACGTTGTTTTATTAGATTCGCTTTTATTGCGCTAAGCCCAGTTAAGCGCCCAAGATTACCTAAGCGATATAAACATTAAACGGAATATTTTTAGAAATAAAAAAAAGCAGGCAACAAGCTGTGCAAGAACAGCTTCGCGGTATTACAACAAAAATGAACCAGCTGTCTCAAAAGTTAGAAAGCGAGATCTTTATTTTCCTACGAGCCATCAAAGATTTTACTACACCTAAAATCCCGTTAAAAAGTGCTGCCCTCGTGACCGAAGAAAAAAAAAAGAAGGCGCTAAATCGAGCAAATGAACGTAACACGGGCAAATCTCTAAACTCCCCCGAGATAAGCAACATCCTGAAAATCACCTCTTTAAATCAAGGAAATGCAGAGCGAGCGAGAGACCGAGATCTCCCGCGAGCCCACCGCGAACCAAGTTTTTCCCACGTAACATAAACAAAGAGACCATATCCCGGGCTCGCTGTCATTTCGCCTGCGGCGCGCTGCACACGTGCTCTCGCCTTCGGAGCTCGCTTAGAATCGCTCGCGGGCGAAAGTCCCTCGCGACTCCGCATCGGCACAACACGCTTCGAAGCCCTATAAGCTGTATATACAATCTCCCCTCCCTCTCTTTCTCTCTCCCTCCCTCTCTTACTCCTTTGTACCTGGAAAAATCGAGGTCAGCGAACTCCAGCTGGTTCTCCACATCTCTCTCCTCCTCCTCATCCTCCTCCTCCTCCTCCTCCGCTCCATCTTCTTGCTGCTGTTGCTGCTGGTCGTGCTGGTCGAATCCGTTGACCACGACCACCTCCTCGGCCGGGAGCGTGATCTTGGTCGAGGAATACCTGACCCCAGCTTCCAGCCAGTCCTGTCGCTGAATGTTGTCGTGCTTCTCCTGACTGGCGATTCTCGCGCCCTCCGCCACCTCGTCTATCACCACTATCGTCGCGCAGCTCTCCAAGCTCGAGCTTTTAACCGCCGGCGCTCCTGGCACTGGCGGTGGACTCCTGTTGTTGTGCTCGATCACCGCCTCGACGACTTGCTCATCCTCTCTGAAGGACACGTTGAGAGCCTTCTTCTTCTTGCGCTCGGCGCTATTGCCCTCCGACTTGATCTCCTTGGCCGGCAGCAGCTCTGGACCATCGTACTGGTCTTTGCCGTCACTGTTATTGTTGTTGTTATTGTTGTTGTTGCTGCTGTTGTTGTTGTTGTTGTTGTTGCGCAAGGTGTTCTCCACCTCGTCCTGCTTCCTGCAGCTGTCGTCGTCGATCTTGATTCGAGCCTCCGAATCCTTGTGATCCTTTCCATTGACGGGTCTGCCGATCAGCAGTTGCTCCTTGCTGAAGTCCCTCGACACGGGCCTCTTCTGCGGCTCTTCCTTGTCGATGGGAAATCTTCTCCTAGCTTCGGGTGACCTCTTGTTGTTGCTCTCAACCAGGAGCAGCGGTACAGCCTTGTTGGACAGATGGGCCGAGTCGTAGACAATCGTTCTCCCGCTGCTGGCATTGTTCTCCTGGTGCTTCGCCTGGGGAGGCGGGACTGGCGGAGGCTGCGGTTCCTCCGATCGCCAAGGGCGTTGATTGGGCGGCGGAGGCGCTTGTCTCGTAGGACAGGGCGGCCTCGGTGACTTTTTCAGTGCCTCGGCAACGACCTGTCTGCTGGGCCGGGGTGGCACAGGCGGTGGATGCGCCCGCTGCGATGCCGCCAGCTGCATGCTCCGGCGGCTTCTTGCCCACTCGGTTTGTTTTATCACGAAAACAATGGCTCGGCGCGCGTACACGCCGCCTGACTCGCTGTATGGACGTGGATTTTTACACGCTTCGACGCCTTGAGCCGCCTCGTTTCCCTACGCGCGTCGCTGGCTGATCGCTCGATGTGCCTCTTTTTTTTCTTCTCGGTTTTTTTATAGTCGCGCGGGGGCAATCGCTGCTTCCTCGCCGCTGACTTATCTCTCGCACTCGTAATGAATGGATGGCTTGGAGGTGAAAGTTTCGCTGTTTATCGGCGATCGGTAAGATGATATCCAGATCATTGAATCCGATCAATTGCACAAGGTTTTAGTATAGGTTGGCTCACACCGATTGTCCTGCCGCTTCTATTATAATTAGATTTTGAATCGGATTTTTCTAATAGACGCACTAGTTCCATTTATTCGATTTCCATTGATGTCAAATTGTTGGTTGATCGTGTAACGTGTGAATTTAAACTCATTGACGATCGACAAATCTGACTGATCGCGATTTGAAAAGGCTAACTTCACTTTATCGGTCACACGATAATATCACTGAATCCCATTCGAGCGCAAAGTTTATTGGTCCTGTGTTTTTCGGCACCAAGACAAATAACGAGAAAGTAGACGCGCATACGAGATTCAATTATTGTCCGACACTTATGATCATTTGTCAATGCTTCGTTTGGACGCACAAAAGAAAGTAGACATCGGTTTATTCTTCTTCTTCTTCTTCGCGTTGCGAGACACTCGACCTTATTTCACCTGGTCTAATTTAGATTTTCAGGATAAGCGCGATGACAAAGTTTACTTGTCGCGTGCTGTGAAGCCGGCAAATTTGGAGGTCGACGATTTGGATCGATTCATTTGTGATTTAACAGAAGAGGAGACGACGTGTAGCTGCTGCGGCACGATTTGTTTTTTTAACGGTCGCCTCTGTATGAATGTCAATGAGGGCCGAGGAGTTTCTTTGTTGGTTTTCGAGGTCGAGCCGCTACTGAATTTCGTGCAGACCTAGTCTCTCTCTCTCTCTCTCTCTGTCTCTCGCAGCAGCAGTAGCTTCCGCTTCCACGCACTTTTTTTCCTTTGCTGCGCGGAGAGTCAAGAGAGAAAGAAATCGGCGCAAGTCAAAATTTTCGGCTGGTCTCTCGCCGGCTATCCCGTTTACGACGCTATTATTTTCGCATTCGCTTATATACGCCGAGCGCTCGAAAGTGTGCTCCTCTTGTAAAGAACGAGTTTCTGCTCGAGTCCCAGACGTCGGAAGAATAGAGTACTTTTTCTCGCTGCTGGATGCAAATTGTGCGTGTGCAGGCGTTGTTAAATTTCGGTTGCGTGTATATTATACGAGCCACCTATATACGTATATATATCGGTCGGCCTGAATAACGCATCCGCTAACGTTTTTTTTTTCCTCTCTCTCTCTCGCTCTCTCGCTGCAACACAGATATTATATACACCACTCGAAAATCTCGTTGTTCCTTCGGGCGAGACACGATGCGCACACAGTGCAAAAACTCTTTGTTTACATCCGCGTGTCTAACTCTCGCTTTGCCACAGACAGAGTAAGATCGTTAACGATTATAGAAGTTCGACTCGCGCGTTGCACTTGTACCGTCCGCAGTATAAAAGTATATATACTCTATTATAAACACACGCGCGCACACCGCAGCGGAATGCTCGATCCTTTAGAGATTCTTCGGGAGGTCGTAGTCGTCGGTTTTCCCGAAAGCGAGTAAAATGAAAAAGGGGTACGGCAACCTTCGGAACCCGGTTTCCCTATCGCGCTGCACCGAGTGTATACAGTCGATTCGATAACGAGCTGGTTTCGTAATAACTCTCGCCGGTATACGGCTGTATATACTTATACACACACAGAAAACACGCGACGTGCGTCAAGAGAAGCTCTAATACCGCAGCAGTACTGCAGTTGAATCCACTGCGCTACGGGTAAGCTGAAAATTAATTTCCGATGGTGTACACACATAATATACACTCGATGGACTTCCCTTCGTCTCTGCTCTCGAGAACGATCGGCATATCAGCTCGTCCCGCGACGAAACCGGTTACCCGCACCTTCCTTGTATATATATATGTGTAAAAAGAGGGAGGAGATATCGATCTTTTTTTCGGGATGTTTGTGTGTCGGGACGGAAGAGTCAGTCAGGAAGCTGAGGACGTATCATCGGTTCGCGTTACGTAAAGATCTGCTGCATCCTTGAGGGATACGAGGCCGAAGTAGTGGATGCGCTCATGGCGAATCGAACGAGCGCTTATTCCATCGGACGAGAACGTACGTTATGTATATACGTATGCGCGACGAGCGTATCATTAAGCTCACTCGGGGAAAAAGGCCTCGGCAATGACAATATTGCTGATGTTGCTGTTGCCGCTGTTTGCCGCGGGTGTCACGTGACACTAGTGCAGACCGTGTGCGCACCGCCGCTGTACGAGAGCTCCTCGGCAGCACCACACGATGCTATTATGCCTTTCGGCCTCTCTCGCTGCAGCTTGCTGTTACTGCTGCCGCAGAGCCGCGCTTGCGCGAATTCCACGAGGCCTGCAGTTTTATTATGCTCGTCGCTGCTGCTGCCGCTGTTGCATCCTTCTTTTCTTTTCCTTTTCGACAGGTGGATATATATCTCTCTTTCTCTCGGGAATTTTATGTTTTTTTTGTCTCTTCCCCCTCTCTCTCTCTCTCGGTTAGCGTCTTCGTTTTATCGGAGAACGAGCGCGCGCGCGCGCATACGTAAATAACTCGGCGAGGAATTTATATATATATATACGAACGGCAAGTTTTCGAAGGAATCCGTTCGCTTGTTTTGCTCGATTCGCGCATGTGCACGTGCACGTGCTTGCGTATATATATATAGTTTTTAAAAGGAATTTTCCTCGCTGTATCGTTCTGTACGCGAAGAAAGTTGGGGGGGATTCGGTTAACGAGGCTATAACACACTCCTTATCGAAGAGTTACGTAATTTGTTAGGTATTCCTCGCTATCTCTCTCGGTACGAGCTCATCGCTTTCGCAGTGAGCGACTTCGATGTGCACTCGTCGACTTCTTTACAATGAATTTTTATCCTTCGGCGAGGCGGAAAAAGACACTGCACACTTCGAAAGAGGGCCCTGTCGACGTTATTTTCATCGATTCGCGCACAACGATGAAGCTGCGATTCGATACCGCCGCTACTCCAATTTCCTATGTATGTGACAAAGCCGCACAATGTTTCGCGACAATATACTTTTTTCTATTCAACGGACACGTCACACTCTCCGACACTTTCAACAATGTAGCCCCGGCGCTACAATCAATGTTCTCGAACTTCAAAGCCTATGATTCCTCGCGCAAACCTAAGAAATCCCAGTACAGATATATACGAGGCGTTACTGGTGTCCGTGCACATGTATTCGCGCTGTCCACACTGTACGAATGCCGGCGGCACACTGGACACTCCTGGCGATATATACACACAGAGAGAGAGAGAGAGAGACGCGTAATACACACGACTATGCCGGCTGCGGTTATCGCTGCACTGACTCGCACTCGCACTCGCTCACTCCCCCTCCGGTGCGGTGACTCGTCCGAAAATATATCCAACTCGAGCAAGACTCTCTGAGCTCGGTGCGTAACGTCGTAGTCCACGTGTTGCGCGAAGCGGCGGCGATGCACAATTGTCCACCTCCCCCTTCCTCCCGCCTCGTGCAGCAGCCAAACGATTGCACCGTAATAGCCGCGTTACGAGCGCGCATCTCGACCACTCGAAACTGTATGTACAAGCCTTTACGTAGGCCAGAGTAGTGCCGGCGTATGCTGCATCATTCGTTCGGCGTGCATTCGCGATGCGTTGTGCGGAAAGGCTCGTTCCCTGGTGTGCGGTGTCACCTTGAAATTCCAGAGTATCTTAGAACGGCGATCGATTTAGCTTGCTTGCTTACGTGTATACTATTGCTTTTCCAACTGTTCAACAGGGGGGTTCAGGTTTTTTTCGCACTTAGGTACTTTTCTCGTACGTTTATCTTTTTTTTCATCCGCTTACAGAGTCGTATATACTTGGCTGCGTGTGTCTTATTGTATTGCTCACTTCCTGTCGTTGGTCAGCTTGAGTACACGTATAGCGACGCGGGTGTTACTACTCGTTCGACTTTTCTTCCTTTCCGTCCTCGCAGCAGCTGCACCAGTAATAGCAGTAGTAGCGGACTTGGAAGTGGCCGTGTACCATAGCTACACCAAACACACTCACGCGATTTTCGCGCTTTCTACATTATTCTCTCGCGCGTATTATATGCTGCTATAGCAACAGCGGCTGACTCGAGCGCTGTTTATCTTCGTTTTATATTTCCCCGCGAAGATTCGCCTCGCTTGTACACGACAGACGATACTCACTCGCGAAATCTAGTGTACGAATAACGCCGATGCATGCGTCGCTATAAGGTATCACGTCGATCACCGATGCAATTAGCGATGCATACCCACATTTTGGAGCACAACAATCGGCCGCGCTTCTCACTCTCAAAACTCACTCCAGCTGTATCTCGATGGATGTTTACCGGGCTTCACTATTACACATCTCACGGCGCGGTGGTATACGCATAGGGAAGAAACAAGTGTCGTACACTCGCGCACGCACAACTAATGTAGACGCGTAAAACACTCGAGTGGTGCACGCATCCCGCGCGAAGACAGGAGAGTGCGGTCGATTACGCTTTTGCGGTCTTTCTCTCTCTCCGCTGGCTCTCCGCCGCGGCGCGCACTACTACACTGCACAGAGCCCTCTCTCTCTCTCTCTCTCTGGAGCGCGCGCGCGTTCTCCAGCCCAGCTCTCCTCTCTTTGTTCGTGGCGCGCGAGCCAGAGCGGGCGCGTTCTCCACAGCAGCACCAGCTCCCTATAGATATAGATAGATATTACTCCTGCGCAGCAGCAGCAGCAGCTCGTTCCAATGTACGAGGCGGAGGGAGAACCGAAAAAAAAATAAATAAACAACGCGAGAGACGGACCACTGGCGCGACAAGAGGCTCACGTCGCGCGGTCTAGAAGCGATTCGTCCCTTTTCTATATTGTACAAAGCGACGAAAGAGAGTGGAATAGAGGTAGCGAGAGAGTTTGCGCGCGTGCATGTGTGTGTGTGTGTGTGTGTGGGTTGGTTAGAGAGGTTGGCGCTCGGCTGAGCGAACGACTCGGACTGAACTCGGTCTCCTCTATAGACGGGCCTCGGGGAGTGCTGATATATACCTATATTCCCGCAACATCACATCCTTCGAGAGAGGTGAGCAGCTCCCCCAGTTCTATGCTGCTGGGGGACCACGTGACGCCGGGAATATCTCTCTCTCTCTCTCTCTCTCTCTCTCTCTCTCTCTCTCTCTCGCCTCGGTTGCGGCGGCGGTGGCGGACATCAGGTTATAGTGTGTAGTCCCTCTCTCTTTCACCTCCGCGGTGAATGCCGCTGTTGCTGCTGCGGCTGCTGCTCCATCTCTATCTCTCTCTCTCTCTCTCTCTCTCTCTCTCTCTCTCTCACTGTGTGCGTGCGGGGGCTTTACACTTTACTTTCGTGGGTGTACGAAGAGCGGAGAGGTGATCGTGCTGCTGCTGCTGCTACTCCGCGCGAGGGGGGATACGCTATATATATACTTGTGTGCGTGTATATTCCTCGTGGCATTATCGCGAGCTGCGGAGAGTCGCTCGACGAGCTGAGAGAGACGGAGAGAGAGAGAGGTCTAGAATATAGATATAGATATATATGTGTGTGTGTGTGTGCGTGTGTGCGTGTAGGATACGGAGACTGCGATGTTACACCGCAGTGCGCGAGTGTGTGTATACATTATATGGGGACGCAGCGGCTGAGCGGCCGCATGCGAGAGCGATTCGGTCGTTACATTATGCCGTGTGTGACGCTCCGTTTGAACTTGGATACACACGTTTTCTGGGTCTCTGGGTTTTCTGGACCTGTTTTTCAAAATTCACTTATCAAAGAGTTCGCTGAACACTGCGTGCGCATGAGAAGATTGGTTTATTCTTTCTTGTTTATCTTAGCCGATGAAGGATTTAAAAAATGAATTATTGCTGCGCATGTTGTTGTGCAAAAATATAGTTTGATCATAGATTTTTGTTCATGGTTTAGGATGGAAATAATGAAAATAATGTCGTGGCGGTGCTTTTCTTCTCAAAGTAGAAAAACTCGTTAACCGCGATGTAAATAATTGAGAGTCATAACATTTTTATAACGTACACTTATGTTGCATTATTATATCGTTGTATAGCTATAGGGACATTATGGTGTACCCTAAATTGACACGTCAATAATTTTCAAAGTTTAATCGTTATATTTTAACAATAACTTAATTATAAAGTTGACTAGGTAATATATTTCCTTTTATTTGTTCCTATTGATATTATCTACCAATATTACAAGGACGAAAAAATTTGATTTAGTGTCAAATTTTAACGCAACCGAGTAAATTATTCGATAAACTAAGAAGATTCGTATGGTTAATTTAATAATACATGAAAAGTATATAAATATTTTCTATAGTCGTCAGAACAACTTCGAACCAGTAACAAATGTATTGTAACCAATTATACTGCAAGAATATAGCTTTAGTAAATAAAGATACAGGGAAATAAAAAAAAACTTGAAAGAAGTACTTATTAAAATAGAGAGGTACTTGAAGATTCTAAGAAGCATAGAGAATTGAGAAAGAGGAAATGTAAGGAGTCAAAGATCCACAAAGAGAGAGATAGATAGATAGATAGATAGATAGATAAATATTTTGTTTATCACAGATGAAGGATAATGTATAAGGAAATTAGATATACAAAAAGAGAAATAAATTCATTTTCGTATATGCGGAAAAGGAATGTATGTACAATAGCCGAAGTGGATAAAGACGGAGAAATTATATGTAAATGAGAATCAATGTAGATTGATTCATAGATACGTAAAAAATGTAAAGATAAATAAAAGCAAAGCATAACAGATTTACATACTTTCTAATGAATGTACGCAAAGTAAATCATTATAAAAATATTCAATTAATATAACCTTATGAATATAACGATAATTTAATGCTTGTATCCATTATTTTGTAAGAATAACCATCATTATAAGGTCTGAGAAAGACGATATCTCATACATTCACTCTCTCTTTGACTAGAACTGGTAACGATATTGAGCGTTTCATGTAAATCCACTTAAAATTGCACAACTTAATTTTTCCCCGCACAGTTAGCAATTTCTTTGTATAAGGTTACCGAACCTAACAAATATATCGTTAGTTATATCAACCGTATAACTGTGTATAAGTTATTGGAGATATATTGGCATCGATCACCAGGAACTTTAGCAAAAATACTTTTAAATTTCACAAATATCGTATTCTATGTGCGGAATAATAAATAAATAAGCTTATTATTTTGACGAAATAAGATAATTTATTAAACTTTGGCATTTGGATTTAATAAAATAAAATGAGAGTCAGGGTAAGCATACAATCGTAAAATATAATTGTGTGCGTATGTTGCAAGATACCTACAATCTTGAGATCCGGTTTATTCTTATTATTCCTAAGTAATTTGTCCTATTATATATTTTACGAATGTGCACATTATTACTCAATAGAAAATAACCGATGAAAATGTCTGTCCAGTAAAAGGATCTACCCTGAAATAATATAGAATTCATTAGCATTCATTAGGAAAAGCGCATCGGCTGCCCGTATTTCTTCTGTACTTACCATTACTTTTTATTGAAACATCTGTTACTACTTACAGACGCTGTTCCCCGTCACTTTATGTCCATACGATTCAAAGAATAGTATAGTTATTCGAGATACTAAGAAATGTATAATTGCTATGTGTACAATAAACAATGCCGATTAAAGATGTAAATGAAGCTGACACAATGAGAGAACAAGAGAACCTCTGAACAAACACAGGCAATTAGCCTCATCCAATCTAATGATTTCAAAGTCTTGTTATTATCACTAAAACAAACTTGTAGCAATCGGAATTTTCGACTAGAAATTTAATCATTCAATAAATAAGTCCCTCATACGATTTCTTTTCAACTCGGTTTTTGTGTATCACGAATCAAAGACCACAGCGACTCGTTACATCTCGGAGATTCAAAAATCTGGTTTCGAGTCATTAGCGCGCACTAAAGCGTGAAACCTCAAAAAAGACGTCCGTCGTCTAAATTATACCTCGTAACCGTTGCCGTCCGAGTGACGCACATCGTATATACACACCATTCATCTAGACATGCACGATATATAGGTATACACGCCGCATTCTCTCTCGCGCTTTTATCCCGGACGCGTGAGCCGAAACGTCAGGGCTATAGGTATATAATATAAAGGAAGAAAGAAAGGAACGGACTGCGGTCACGATTCGCTCGTTTTTCGCGCTTATTATTCGTCTATAAGAATAGTGTATAGGCCTCTTTCGGCATTTCGAGACTACATAAGTTTATGCTGCTCCATGCGAGTGTTTTTTCTTTAAGAAATGCGTGGAATTATACGGTGTGTATGTATACCAATGTGTGGGTGGCGATTTGCGATATACCATTATACCGCGGGCTTTTCGCACCTGAATTGAGAACGATTGTTGTAATTATGGGGAACGTATATGGTAGGGTTTAGAACTGAGATTACGGCTGTTTGGAATCATAAAATTTTAACTGGTTCAGGTATAAACTTTTTGTTCTAAAAATCACTTTAGCGATTAGTCGCAGTTGTGTAATAAGTAGCAGGAGTGCATAATTTCGAGTCATGGTTGGCGCGCCACAAATTCCGGCTGCAGTCCTCATCACTGCCGCGCATATCTTATCTCTGCCTTCGGGGCAAGGGATTTTCAGACGATTGAAGGAACATGTGTCTCTGACTCGGGCTGATAGTGGATCTGTTGCGGAAATGCAGGATTGCCAGACGGTTGGAGAGGCAAGTGGTTGGCTCACGACAAGACTTGTCGGATCATGCATGTAGGAAGCGCGCGGATAAGCAAGTCAATGATACGTATAACAAATATAATTTATTAAACACGAATTGTGAGTTTTTGCAACGTAAGATAAGTCATTTTGATTTTTGTTAAGTACTCGATGCCATTAATTCTATATGCTTATCACCACCCATGGCACTATCACATTTCAGAGGAAGTCTTAAAAGCTTAAATTAAATAACAAGTATGTCTTAACAATATGTATTATATGATCTAGAACAAGGCGGCAATACCTCTATTGGTTCATAACAACACAGATATCACAGTTAGGGTTCGTTTTTCATGAATTTGTTTTGAAATTCTTCTGCACCTTTTCCCGTTAGAGGGGCAAGAGCTGTGAGACAAGAAGCTCTGAGTCCAGCAACTATAACGTTCTCGCTGCGGTTATTGATGCAGGCGACATAAAGGTATTTAAAATACGAATGATAGAGGCAGGTCTAATCTTCTACATAAAGTAGTTGTAGCTATAGCTTGTAAGCTAATGAGGGACTTTCTTATTAGGGAGGCATATGTAAGGAAAGCCTCCAAAAAATGTTATTTTAACGTAACAAACCCCAGAAAAATAATATTAATAACGCATGTTGATACATTACGTTTATTTGGCGATGTATCGATCAAAATCAGAATTCTTTATATATGTGTGTGTGAATTGATAAAGGAGGTTCATATAGTGTAACTATTTTATTTGAAATAGTTAATGCGCACGGAGATTAAATAAGAAACAAATTTTAATTGAATAAAATAAATTTATTGAACGTTGAACGATAAAGGTATAAAAGATAAACGATAAGGTGAACAATCAAAAATGATGTTCAGTTGTTGATAAAAAAATGATGATCTCTATGGCCCACCGTCCGCGAGAGAGCCACTATACGCTCTTTCATCCCAAGCCCCTCCAAATTTCAACTGCTTGAAATACATGATACTCTCATACTTAACAGCGAATAAAAGTCGAGTTCACGAGGAAAAGCGAATTAAATCAATCAATAAATGTTGTTGTTGGGTAGATGCGCAAGTATTATCTTTTTATACGTATAATTTTTATTCAATGAATTTATTTAAGGGATTGTGAATGGGGAAAAAACTCGGACCTGATACCCATCTGCTTCTCTTGTTTAGTGAATCGGGATTATATCTGGTACCATCGTCTACCGGATTTTGTTTTGTTGGAACCCACCGCCACTCCGAGACGTCAGTATTCTATTTAATTTCGGCTAATATATTAGCGACGTAAATTTTGAATTCTCTAGGATCTTTTTGATCCAGTGTAAAACTATTTTAGAATCCGACCAGAAAACGCGTCGTGTGATTTTATAATCGTGTTCTTATTCGATTATTTTCACGAGTATCGATGCAAGTACAGCAGCTAGTAGTTCTATTCTTGAAATAGAAATGATTTTTAAAGGAGCAACGAGACTCTTTGCTATAATTATAGCTGTATAAAAAGTATTATTTATAAATAAAAATCGCCAATATCCTACAGCGGCGTAAGCTTTTGAGCTTGCACCACAGAATATGTGTAATTCTATAGATATTATTTGTAAATTATTAACCCTATAACAGCGGTCGATTCTATAAGTTTTAACATATTTTAAATCGCGTATCCATTTTGCCCATTGCATGTTTTCATTTTCGCGTTTTTGCCACAGCGTCGAAAACTAGATGCACTTTCCCGCGTTTTTTAGTGTTTTGGACTCCGAAATGAGGTGAGTACCATTGTTAGCTACCCGTAGATTTTTGTTCAATCTTTTCCGCGAATCCTTTTTCAAATAAACGGTTCATTTCTCGGCAATACATTTATGCGTAAGTAGGGTCGCGATCGAGCTTTCTCTCGGTGAACTGTAGTCTGCGGAGAGCAGTCAAACGTCCGATTGCATTTATAAGATCGTCCGATTTCCACAAAAGGCCCACTTCCCATTTTCAATTGTCATATCGACTCGTCCTATCAATAATATCAAGAGCGCGTTTATCATCGGAATTGGATTTTACCACGTTGTTATTTACTCCTAAGGAGTCTAAGTCAAATAAATAAAAATAAGATCGAACTAAGGCATCTAGTTTTTCGAAAGCTGAAGAAGAATGTAAGTTCTGCGTTTTAGAAACGTTTATAGTTTTTGTCTGAGTTGCAGCAATATTTAGAATACAACTATGTATGGACCAGCCTAATAAATAATTTTCAATATATCAGATAATTTTTCTAAATCCGGATTATTGCGATTTTCTAAAGCAGCAAATCGGATAGAATTGCTCATCATCGAGCAAGGCAACTTATATATTAAATTATTTTTAAGTTCTGGGCTGTGTAAGTAACCTATATACTATTCAGCGCTTAATGGCTTCGACAGCATTTTTCACTTTCGATGCTAATTCAATCAGATCAATTTTATGTGACTGGAGATGGGATAAACATTTAATGTCATAAACAATGAACCGTCCGAAACGCATTTCAAGCGTTTTCATTATCTCAGAGGTACTGTTATCACTACCCAATAAAGTTTGAGTTGTATCTCGAGCATCGCCTTTTAATGCCTCAAATATAGTCACGCTATAGTCCCCAAGGTTATAATCGAAAGCTCGTACGCTTGCTTGAACCTAACCCGATCGAGCCGATAGGATTACCAGTGAACGAAGGCAATGCTTTTGAAGAAGTTATCTAATTTACTAATTTGGAATTATTACCACTCAAGCTAGATTCTCTTACTGCTGCTAATGCCTCCTCAATCGCATATACCAATCGAGTCGCAGCATCATCAATCGATTAGGTTTGATCATTATAACCTTGAATGTCTCGGTTCATACTATTCTCGCGCCTCGTACTATGCAACCGCGTATCAATGTAACTGCATAAATTATTGTACCGCTCGTAAAAATTACCCTCGTCGGACTGACTCGAAGAGTCTATTAATAATAAATTATTAATCCTAACGAACATATAGGTTACGGTTAAATGCGGAGATCTTATATCCTAAAAAGTGAATATTATAATTCTAAATTTTCGGAAGTTACTCTGAAGTTTGTCAAAATTTTTTGTGGCACTTATATGAACCTCCTTCATCTCTTTCATTATTTTCGCTGTAACCTCGGGATTAGCTCGACAAATATAAAGAACAGTTTAATGGAGAGGGAAGCAAATCCGAACGATGCGTTCAGCTATCAGGAGCGCACGCGAGATAAGAAGCACAACGTGCCAAGTCCGCAGCGACCACGTCATTCCCCCGTAATCGACAATAAATTGATACCTCCTCGACCAGTCTACTTCTCTATTTCTTATTGAAGGAAGAAATCGAAATTACTTGGCTAGAAAAATTAAAAAAAAAACTAATCAAAAGAAATAATTTCCTTTAACTTCAATTATCATATCTGATGAATTTAGACCCTTAATCTCCTGGTCATTTCTGCCACTGCTTTGCGTGCCAGGCTTAAGCCTGCCTCTAGCACACGCTTTTTTAAAGACTCTGTGAGAGACATGTTGCCATCCGCCATGTCTATGAATACGTTACCTAGTGTTCTAAGAGCTTATTCACCCACAGCTCTTGCTACTATAGCGAGTATAGGTCGAAATGTTCGAAGCAGCAGGGCTGCTCTGCGACTTGTCTGTCGTTCTAGAGCACCACCCCCACCATCGCCCAGCTCGATATCGAGCATGTTCTTAAGATACCGTTTATTTCTTCTTCTATTTATTATTTATTTCTATTTTTTTGTTTATATTTTTATTTATTTATATTTTTATTTTTAATTATATATATTTATATTTACTTCCATCCAAGTCGATATTTGTAGAAGTACAACTTTTTTATTAAAAAGGTGAACGAATGGGATTCGAACTCGAAAGTCTGGCGCCGAAGTCAAGAACGTTACCACAGAACCAATGTCTGTGGGGCTCTTCTCTTCATATTGTCTCCAAATATCATATCGCGCTGACTCATCACTAGGCAAGCATCGTCCTCGATGTTTACAGTGGGCGGGGGATGAGTCATTTTCTTCTTTATCGATTGTATGCAGCTCAGATCCTCGACGTGAAACTTCTGAGTTACTCATCAAGTCAATGCTGCTCCCGCAATTTTAGTTTTATATTTGACTTGCAAAATACAGTTTCCCTACTCCCTATGGTAAAGCGGCTCGTAGATAATATAGATCGCTACCATACCCCACTGCAGCTACTATAGATATATTATTAGCTCTACACTGAGAAAAATGATTTAGCAAATATGTTTTTCACATTGTTCAAGATATATAAATAAGCTGGAGCTTATTGAATTTAATTGCCTTCTAATTTCTATCCATATATAAATGTATTCAAATTCGATAACCGTGTATATACGTATAAAAACATACTCATTGCATATCACTTCTAATCTCTTGTATACTACGATACATTATAGTGTAGCAGCGCGGATGAAGCATTGTCTTTGCATGGCATTGGACTCAAGTTCAAAAACTTTTTTTTTTTTTTTTTAATGAATTTGTTGAAAAATGTGTATTCTTTTTTATGCTCATCTCAAAGAATGTTAAATTAAGAATTAATTTTTTGTCTTTTCCTTTGACGAATTTTTTCTAGCTAATCGTATAAAAGACCAAATGATTTGTACAGTACCATTAAATTTTTTCAATTCCTTCAATAAATACTTTTACAATAAGATACATAGGCAATGAGAAGATTTGATTTTCATTTTGTACGTTTAAACATCCCTTGCCGTGCTTCGCTTACAATTGATATTCCGAAAACTTATTCTAGCTTAGCTACGTTTAATATTCTCTGAATAATTATTGCCTATTATTTATTTATTACTATTATTATATTTACTGCAATGTATGCAGGTGCATCGTTGCAAGGTGCAGAAGAATTTCGATTTTTTATTTATTTTTAATCGACAATTAATTGATACCCCCTCGACCAGTATATTTCTCTATTTTTTATTCAAGGAAGAAATCGAAATTACTTAGCTAGAAAAATTAAAAAAAAAATTAATCAAAAGAAATAATTTCTTTTAACCTTAATTATTTTATCCGATGAATTTAGACCCTTAATCGCCTGGCTATTTCTGCCACTGCTTTGCGTGCCAGATAAGATTACAGATAAGATACAGTTTATTTCTATTTTTTATTTATTTATATTTTTATTTTTACTTATATATACTTATATGTATTTATATTTACTTGTATTATTTATTATTATATTTACTTTTACTTACTTTATTACTTGATGACCCGATCGGAAAGCGAGTTAAGGTGTTCATCAGGGTTAGTTCAGTAGCCTTACGCCAAATATCAGGTCCTGACATGGCACCTGACCAAGTCCTAGAAAGTCGCGTAACGGGACGCGAATGAGGCCCTAATATCTTTACTGCTATTTTTCAGTTTTTGTTAATTTAACTATTTCAGCGATTCGTAAGACAGTAAATGTATATTCGAGTCTTAAGGGGATGTCGGAGCAATAAACGTATTTCTTTATTCGATTATATCTTTTTCTATTAATGGTAAACATGAATTCTGAGAGTTACTTGCTCTAGTTCTCAATATAATAAATCGTTCTGTGTAATTTTATGTGGTTATCACGCTTGAAAGTATTACTCATGCAGCATAGAATTTTCAAAAATTGAAATAGTTGCTTTCTCTAGTACGTTTATCATTTCGGTTATATAAAGCTGAATAAATTAGCGTATCATTTTGTGTCTAAGATAGGGTTGTCTACCATCTTCCTAATGAATTCACTCTCTAAATTTAAATCAATGAAAAAATCACGTCCTTTTCACTTGAGGATCAGTAAAAAATTCCACTGTTTTTGGTCGAATACATTATTTTCACTTTTATTGAAAATTACATCGATTCAGAATACTGTTTCGCATTCACTGATATTTCAGTGATTTTGCTTCTCACTTTTTAATTAGTGAACTAATGAGAAAACAAAGAAAACAAGGAATTTGATATTGAGACTGCATGCCACTTCTATTATCGTTCGTATTTGGGCAAGACAGTCCTACAGAGCATCTTATCGGAGCACATGTACTTGTATTATTAGAGAATAAGTTACTGACATGCATAATATTCTGATATATTTTATTTTAATTAATTTACTATTCCGGTAAATAGATGATATTTAAAGGTAAGATTCAAATCGTTATTAAAAAAAAAACTTTAATTTTTACCTTATACATTTTTACAGTTCGGAACTATATTTTGCAGCTCCGACGAAAGCCCGAACATTTATTTGGAGAAAAGTTGAGTAAAGAAATATTGTTTTGTATTTTATTAATATTTTTAACAAGTGTAATAAATTTTTATGTACGTCTTTATTCTTAGCATCTTATTCATTCATTAAAAATAATTTATTTACTTAATTATATTATTTAGACAGTCTAGTTAAAACTTTACTATTTTATCGAGTTATAATTAACATTACAATATTATAGTTTTACAACAACTTTATTTGTAAGCACATCTTGCATATATAATAGTGGATCGTTGAATTCTGAGTTGTTGAGGAGGACAGACTATCGGCAAAAGGTAAACAAAAGACTTGCTTAAAACTTAAATTTCAACTTCTGAACGTAAAGTGCTAATAACTTTTTAAAAATGCAAATGAAAGCTTATTATCTATACTTTTGATATCTTTTTGCAATATTCAGTACGATATATATTGGCCTTGCAATAAAGGTTTTAAGACAACCATGATTTCTCATATATTTTTATAAAATAGACATTGACTAAAATACGAGACATGTATCTGATATTTTCGATCAAAGAATGTCTCTGTAAAGTTTCATCAAAATCGGTTTCCCGGACTCCTTGGGTTCCCCTTGTTAGACGTATTTGGTCCATACACTACTTAATTCT
>UELU01147936.1:28397-80906 GCA_900490025.1 Megastigmus dorsalis
AGACAGTCCTACAGAGCATCTTATCGGAGCGCATGTACTTGTATTATTAGAGAATAAGTTACTGACATGCATAATATTCTGATATATTTTATTTTAATTAATTTACTATTCCGGTAAATAGATAATATTTAAAGGTAAGATTCAAATCGTTATTAAAAAAAAACTTTAATTTTTACCTTATACATTTTTACAGTTCGGAACTATATTTTGCAGCTCCGACGAAAGTCTCTGTAAAGTTTCATCAAAATCGGTTTCCCGGACTCCTTGGGTTCCCCTTGTTAGACGTATTTGGTCCATACACTACTTAATTCTAAATACATATGCGCTTTTAATAAAATGTAGTCCTTGTTATAAAAATATAAAAAAATTATTTTAATATTCTGTACAATATTTAAAGAAAATTTTTACTCATTTATGTCGTAAAGAAAATACTACTAACCAAAGTAAAATGCAGCTATTCAGAAAGAAGATTTAAATTTTTATAATATAATTATTTGATATCAATAGTATATATACTAATATTACAGTGATGAAATTTCTTTATACGACATATAATTTATTTTTTGTTCAGTCGGAAAATGCTTCTATACATATAAGACAAGTGTTGCAATACGCAAAAAAGTACATGATTCTTTAAATTGCACCGAGAAATGTCGAGTAGCAGTGGCTGAACGTTCAATTAAAATTAATTACAATTTCCATGAGAAATTTCAATTCACACGCGACTATAAATGCACTCTTTCAATTGTCTCGACACAGGAATCGAAAAAGGAAGACAAATTATCCGTACAAACGTTTAAAATTTGAAAATTTCAAATTAAATAAATATTAATATAGTAAGTATCTCTTGGCGAGTACAATTATTCCGATCATCGGTAAAACAATACAACAGAACAAAGCGGGCGGATTTCCTTTCCACGAACTCGCAAACCGCCATAACAATAATTAATTTGTTGGAAAACCGTGAAAGTTATATCGCGGCGAATAAATCAGCTCGGCCGTTCGCTATTTAATACGTGAAAAGCGTAATGGAACGAGCGGCGGCGGTATATCGATAATTTATTCAAAAGTCGTGACTCCGATTTTCGTGGCGCACTTATACACAGACTTATCGGTATCCATACACATGCATGCACACAGTGAGTACAGGGTTGCAACATCACAATCGGATGAAAATACGACACAATCCGAGTATCATAAATCGGGTGTATATATATATATATATAGAGGGAGAGAAAAAGGGCCGTATTCACACGAGCTTCACTCACAGATTCGATCTTATAATACTGTGATTTCCGTGTATATAGCTATATATACAGCACAGAGAGCTCGAATTGGCTCCTACTGTGGCTGAACTTTATCGGCGCGATTGCCTTCACAATGGGGATAGATCTCTCGGCGATATTGCATTTCACGGAGAGAACTCTTGAGCTCTGTCAACGTCAACGTCGTGCCGACTACGTCGATCACGCGGCGGCAGCAGCGGCGGCGGCTCACGTGTGTACACACATATACGAAAACTTGACGTGTACACCTTTGCGCAATTGGCAAACGAAACCCTGTTTTCTGTGTCGTTGCTCAACGCTCGATTCGCGCATGTGTTTCAAAGCTACGGCTTTTGAGGACTCGAATGGATTTCGGGATATTTTTGCGGTTAACTTTTTCTATAGAGTCGAGCTCGTAAAACGTTGGCTCGATTGATTTTCGTTGTTGTACTTTCGTCAATTTTGTGCAATGATAGGTATTATTGCCGATGTGTAATGGGACAAAGGAATTGCAATGGGTATTAAACGTAAAAATGTTGAGTTGTAAACCAATTGGTAATGGAGAATTTTCAATATCAGATATTTCCTATGCTTCATTAACGAATTATATACCAAGTTTAAATGTACGTGCTTAAAGTAATTTCATAATAACGAAAATGGGAGTAAAGCATTAGATATACGATACGGGTATAGCGCGGTCGCCATTAAAGTTATTCTGGGTCACTCATTGATTACTGCAGAAACTATTACGGTGTAAACGTAAGAATTTAGGTTAAAGTGTCAATATCATTATACTTGAAGTTAATAAAAGTAATTAAATGCATTTTTCAGAGACATGCAATTGTCAAAAGTGAAATGACTAAAGAATTATTCTGCTTTTGTGGTATAGCCGGAATGTGCAGTATCCTCAAACGTTTCGAAATTGAAGTGAATGCTCATCGTAAAGTAGACGAGTATAATATACAGTTTTTCAAATGCAAAGATAGATACGCACGTTTACATCGTCAAATTCAGATTTTATCTATACCGATATTCAATCTATTCAATAAATTTGAAAGTGTGTCGCGAAGTTACAAAGTCATAATACAAGAAAATCTATGAATTATGCAAATTCTAAGCTTTTACTTCGGAAGTTTATGTAAACCTGCAGGAGAGAAGTCATTTCGGGATTACTTATGCGCTAGTATTAATTTTAAGAGCTCGACGACTTTTTCGAGCGCTTAAGAATTCATAATTCAAAATGATTCTGTAGCTAAAGTCATCGAGAAACTCTCAATATATAAGTTCTGTGACTGGAAATTGTAGCAACATCTCTATATGCGCACGAGCAAAATTATGCAAAGCTCTATACCTTAGCCATGTCTTACTACGCTCGGTGCACATCTACTTTACATTCTACAGATATGCTAGAGAACTTTAATTAAAATTTTTCAACCTTTTTAACAGATCAAAGAGTCATATTGTACATTTAATAAAGGTGTTCAGTAGCGTTGAATAATGGTATCCTTTGGAAATATACTTTACCTAACAAGACAAGTCGACATTTTTCCGGAAAAGCGATCGTAAATTATTTTTTAAAGAGCCTTTGGTCGAGCCTCAGAGAATTTGTATCTTTTAAATATTCATTAAGCTGTACGACTACGCAATTAATACACACGTGACCGGATCCGATTGGTTTCTGTTTCAATGAGCAAGTGTGTTAAATGCCAAGAATGCAGCTACAATTTTTGCTGTAACAAAAATCAAGTTCTCTTACAAACAACACCTTGTTTCACTAATGCTGCTCTTGTAATAAGAGTCAAGATCATTGGATTCAAATCTATTTCAAACTACAATTACACGTAAAAAGTGCAATTATACCGTGCGTCAATCCGTATAATAATCGAAAAAGTTACTTTTTACTACAAAAAGCAAAAAAGGATATAACCAAATATTTAGAAAGGAATTATAGTCCACATGTAATCTCTATCGCAAGATTCTCTGAGTGACGAATAACGTTTGAACAACAATCGCTGGCTAAAAATAAAGTGTGTGCGTTCAACGAAAGAATTATCCAATTCCAAGCCTTAGAATCTAAGCCATCGAGCGAACCGCGCATGCATTCCAACGCCACTCGCCATAATGTCGCATTCACGGTCAAAAGTCAAATCGCTGCCCCGTATATACAGAGGCAAAGTATACATATGCTGCTGCTATCGCTCGCTCTCTATTCTATTCGCGCGGAGAAAAATGTCTCGCACTCTCTCTCCCCCTCTAAAACGGAGTGTGTGCCCGTACCGCGGGGGCATTGCGCAAGATATTATAAGAGCTGCGCCTGCAGTAAGAGACCACGTATATATATATATATAACCCAGAGCGGTTAGGTGCACATTTTAACGATTGCCACGCGGTCGGGAGAGAGAGAGAGAAAGAGAGAAAGCTACACACACACACAGTCGTCTGTAGCTGTATAGAGAGTCCTTCGCCAATTCGAACACGCGGTTGCGCGCAGAGTTCACAGAGTGAACGCAGATATATATAATACGTAAGTCCCCTGGCTCTCGCGCGCTGGAAATCGTGTGCTCACGGATCAAGGCGCACGCTTTGGAGTATACAACCCGCAGAGCCACTCGTGCGGTCTCCTCTGTGTGTATCTGTTTTTGGTTCGATTGTACGTGTAAGCGAGGATAAATCTCGAAAAGGATGCTGCGCTTCGTCTCTTCTGCATCGATTCGGACCAATTATAATGTTCGACTGTATACGGATCGTTGCGGTTCGGAGCATAACAATAAGTTATTGCCCGTTCCCTGATTCTCGAAGCTTTTGATTTATACCGCTTGATTCGATCGCAATATTATACTTTGTATACTTTGATGTATTCATCGAGATCTAGTGTTGGAAAACGGAATCATCTAAAATTGTGCAAATGGATAAATTCATTTTGACCGATTCCGGATTGCAAAAAAATAACGGACAAAGAGGGAAAAAAAATCGGTTGCCACATCGTCGAAATGCACTGCTAGTTTTGACATAGATGGAAAGCTCACGGTTATCCGTGGCTAATAGAGTTGCTAAACACCACGGTGGTGTATATATACGAGGCTCTTGATGTATACAAAATCGCAGATACAAAATCTCTGATAAAACATTCGATTATATGTTTATCAGCGGCCTGTTCATAACTCGAGACCCATTCACTTTATTCAGCAAACATGATAAAAATATATGTAAATTGCAGCCGCAGTGGCGGCAAAAGTTTACGATCTGTGAGGCCTCGCATCCTGCAGTTAATCTGATCCAAGACTTGCTTTTGTTGTTATAAGAGTATAGTGAGCGACGTTAACTATTTGTATATAGATTGTCGAAGTGATTCTGGCTAAAAAATATCTACCTATAACTTTTAGCGTTTCGATTGATGTATATGCTATAGTAACAAATGTGTAGTGAGATATTTACCATTTGGAATTGCAGCTTTTGATTTCATATTTCATCTAATACTATAGTTAAAAGTTGATTTTCTATATTCTTAATAGAATAACAAACCCGAAGAAACTTTTCATTAATCCTTTATCCCCATGCATGACTCGCCTTTCTTATAAAAATCTATTTTAATCAGTAGTTCATCAAACTTTGCAATTATTAGTATTCCGCAATATGTCCTCGAACGAAAAAACATATAAAAAAATAATGACGCAAACTTTTCCCATCCGCAGCGTATAACTGCCAATTCTCAACTGCAATGCGCACGCAATCGGTCTTGCTCTTTTAGATAATAAACCAAAAAAAAAAAAAAAACGAAAGTAGCGAAAGATTTTTCCACCTCTGCGAACACGACGCCTCTCGCGACATAATACATCACGCGCTCGCGGCCTCTCTCGCGCAAAAAGAGACACATCTGCACATCACAATACCGTGTACGTATATATATACGCGCGGCAGTCGGTTGCGCGAGACGAGGACGATGATTGAGCCCCCGACCATACACCAGATTGCCTATGACAATTGTGCCTCTCCACGCTCAGCGCGCGAATAATTGTCCGCTGTGCCTCGCGCTTTATTGCTCCGAGACAATAAATTTCGAGCTTTCCTTTCGGCTTCTACTTTTTCTCCTCTCTCTCTCTCTTTCACTCTTTGTAGTATACATGTAGAAGCTTAGTCATTGCGATATGGACGAGACGCGGGACGGTATACGTATATAGCAGAGGCCGAAAGGAGCGTTTCGAACGGCTAAACGTGTTCCTAATTATGAAATAATGGCCGCGTTAGTGTCCTGACAGACACAACGCGTCGATTGCGAAAACGAGCCGAGAGGGTATACATACTATTTATATTTTTACGAAGCATCGGCCGAGGATTTTCGGCGGCGAACCGAGTGGCCGTGGCTATTATACGCGATGACGAATGGCCTAAGCCTTTTTTTCCTGGGCTCGGATACCCGCAGTATTTATGTGTTTTGCAAAAAATTAATGGCAGATTTGAGCTCGTTAGAAGTTGTCATCGTGGATAATAATTTGTCCGTGGACGTCGAGAAAAATATTAATTTTCAAGCCTGTACAACTTTAAAAACAGCTTTTTCATTCAGACCGATGATGTGCATTAAAAGCGCTCCTTATATTAATAAAATTAAAACTCCTCTCATTGGAATAATTATGTCGTCGTAAAAATAGGTATGAGTTATGAAGAAACAGTAGAATACATGATATTCAACATAAACAAAATGGGATTTTGCAATATTTACTCAATAACATCTATTGTAATCCGTAATTTGTAATCTTCTCAGTATGTACAAATTCTCGGAAGATAACGGTGCTACTTCAAAATACATAATTCTATTTTTTTGCTATTCAAAATTCAAAAATGGCACAATAGGCCACAGCGTTTAAAAATAATATTCATAATAGTATTCAAAATTGGCGCGCGTGCAGTGGAGAGAGCTCTCAGCTTCACGAGTAAAAGTTGACCAGATAGCACGTTGTAAATATCCAAGTTATTATTTTCATGCAGTTACATCATTTCTCTGCGCCTTCCATTCATTCATTCACTGCTCGACTCTAAAAATAGTCATCTTTTCATCAGCACCCACCAATGTACACACTGATAAATTAAATACTTGTATATATATATATATATATATTCATAACGTATACGGTCCAGAAACTTATTTTTTCATATTTACAAATATAATTGCGATCGCAGAATAAAGGCCTCCAAGTTATGAAACTTGCAATCTTAATCTCCAGCCTATATTCTCCCGCAGTATTTTTCATTCTTAAATAATGAGCTTTTTGGTCTCGCCACTCGTATATATCGTTCAATTTTTCTTTTCCTTTTCTAAGCTAACTAAAAATTCAGTTACACGTTTACGACCTAATTTTCAAAGAAAGTTTATGGGCTAAGACTGTTTTCGGTATTATGCAACCGTTTAAATATTATCCACGAAAGCAGTTCAACGCCTCGCAATAATATGTAATAATGCTCGCGTTGTTTCCCCGATATATGTAGATCCGATAATCAAAACGCAGATCTCTCATTTTTACAAATACGAGCACTTCGATCAATTCGAAACTATTACTTTTTCCACACCTAATTCGCATATACCCTCGTATAGAAAATATTCTCTGTGCTGTGCAGGTGAATATAGGAAAAAAAAATCTTACGTAACGAGCATTTCCACGAAGATAAACGAATGCGCATACGTATGTCGCGTATAAGCAATGTTTTCGCGTGACCGCGAGACAAAATTCAAAATTCCCGCGTGCATATAATATATATATACACGTGTTCGCATATGCTTCCTGATACACTCGGTCGCGTGTACGAGCCTGTTAACGTATACGGAAAAACTAAAACAAAACAGGGGTAGCCGAAACTTATGTAATGTCTCGTGCTCTTACATCCATATAGCCATTAATAACTTGAATTTGAAAGTGGTCATACCTCTTTCGCACGTGCAATTCAAATTATCCGTTACAGTGCACGCCTCCGTAATAAGTCACGCTATATACATTGTACTCACTGCACCGATATATACATTTGAAGCTGTTTTAGTGCGGCACACCACTATACTTTCTGGACTATCACGATCTAGAATAATACTCAAGTGAATATTCTGGTTTTTCCGGAAAAAATCGCGAGCCATTTTCCGACGGTATATGCCTTTATTACTGTAATTACATTCATTGGTTGCTCGTGGCAGAAATTGTGGGTCTGTGTGAGCGAAAATTTTTTCGCCTGTACTAATTGCTACTGGCTGTAGGAATTTGAAAAAGTCCTACTTGGAAAAGAGCAATCGAAATTTGGATATGCCGTTAATCATGGACTTTATAGTAATATCATGCGCTTTTTATTCAAAACGTTTCGGTTCTTTCTTCAAACCTAAACATTTCTGCTTATATATTTTATTTATTATACAGCGAAACATATTGTCACGGTTAAATGTATAGGAATTGTTTAACAATAATTTTTCTACGTTGGTATAGAATCTGCGCTGTAGTCGCTTCATGAGCATTATGTATTTTTCTATGTACTAGTTGCATAACGCTAATCTCGCCTGTTATTAAAATGTAATTTTATAAAAAATCCACTGATTGTGAAAAAACTTCCTAGAAAGTATTCTAATGTATACTTTTACTTTCTAAGTAGAAAATAACCCTGTAATATCTATGTACCTATATCTGATAAATATTTAGTGTCAAGGATCTTATTTCTTATAATTTGTGTACTCCTTAAATCCGAAAGAGTGAAAATTCCCTGGTCATTAAGTAGAAAATAATTCGAGTATAAGTTTATTCAATTATTACTCAGTATATACATCGTTTCTAAAGTTGTTTCGTCTATATAATAGCAAAAAAAATGATGGCTCACTGTTTACTTGTTGAGGATTCATTCCTCAGTTTGTCAGGTACAGAGAGACTTACATAACAAGACGATGCAATTATCAAAGGCAATGCTAAAATTTTGGGTTTAAATAAAATCACTTCTCTTTTTATAATCATTGAAAATTCTATATATTTATTATAAAAATGTGTCAGTACTCGGTAAATTATCTATACAAAGCAATCGATGTGAAACAGACGCCGGTATATGCTCGCAATGCTAGTGAAAAATCTGACTCACACCGCTACAAACTTAATCCCCTGTTTTATCTCTCGGTCCCCCCCCTCGACTTCTCTATAATTACAACAATCACCATTCGCGGTGAATCGAGCCGCAACCAATAACCAAAAACTCCCGCGACGCAGCCCAGAAAGAAGACGAGTGCGCAGTAGCGGCTTTACGCAAAAATAATCCAGAGGATAGGTGCACTGGGACGTGAACGTCGGTCACCGCATCAACAAATCAACCCCCGGCGTTTCTCAACACACTCGCACACTTACCGCTGACCTTGCGAATGCTCCAACGGCCGAGTAGCGGTGGTGTTGGTGCTCCTGCTGCTGTGACACTGTCGCGTGCCGAGAGACCTAGTCGGGGCTGTACGGCTGCTCCGCTCTATCGCTTCCTGCTAGCTACTCCTTGAACTTCCACTCCTGTCGGCACATCGGGCACAGGAGACTCGTCTGCTGGGAGTTGAGCCACTTCATGATGCAGTGTATGTGGAAGCAATGCGAGCACTGGCCCCACACTGAACGTCCCCAACAACAACAAACAAACAAACACACGGACACACCGGCTGTAGTCACTGCGATGATGCTTCTAAGCCTACGTATACAGTGGATTGTAAGCGGTAATTGTTCGCGACCGATTTTCGTGCGAGAGACAGCACACCGAGCAACGAGAGGAGCGCCAGTCGGCGTTTTTGCACGCCCGTAACTGACACACACACACACACACACACACACACACACACACGCAGAGGCGTGCGCGAGGGCGAGTATTATAAAGAGTAGCCGTGCAGTGGCAGCACAGCAGCAGCTCGAGCAGAGAGAGAGAGAGAGAAAACGCGAAGGGTGAGGCTCAAAACAATCCACGCGCCGATCGATATGCTACACCCTCGCCGCATGCAGCTCCTTCTCAATGTGTGTGTCTGGGTTTGTGTACGCGGGCGTGTGTGTGTGTGTGTGTGTGTGTAGCCTACATTGCGCAGATGCGTAGGGAGAACTGCACGCGCGCGTGCCGCGTATTATAACCCCCACCCTCCTGCCACGCGCGCGTGTGTGTGTGCGTGTGTGCGTGTGTGCGTGTGTGCGTGTGTGTATGTGGTATTACGTAAAACGCCGCGTCCATGTGGCACCCGGTGAAACCCATATATATATATATATATATATATATCCGTAGCGTATATACGGACAGCTGGATGATTTTTCGATGTATCCCCTGCGCGTTCGCGGTGCTTTGTCTCCTTCTTTTGACGACCGATAATAAAGAGAGAGAGAGAGTGCGCCGTTCTCGGGGAAGCGTGCAGTAGATGTGCAATGCTCGGAAAATTGTCTGGACTTTTGTTTCTTTTTTTTTCGCTGTCTCGAAAGTAGAACGTTAGATTTTCTCGGTTTTTCATACAGTGACCGATTGACGCAAACTGTAGGATTTGAATAGTTTTCTATTATTGCTCTATATACGGGTATCTTTATGATGAACGATATCGAATTGGATCTATAAGTTCACGACTTGGTTTCAGGTTTGTACTACTTGTTAATGAAACAGCTTTCTGATACTATTTCTTTTAAAATATGCTACTACGAGCTGCGACTCGTTATTGAAAAACGAAAATAAAGTATTGTATTAGTATCGACACTAGAAACCTGTTTCGTCTATATCATTCATTAAAATCCAAGTCCTACTTCTATTCATTCAATAATTTTGACTACAACCTCTAAAAGGCGCGTACCATCGTTGTTAAATATTTTTCATCCAGCTTACAATAATCATGAAAATATTCTCTTATCAATAGTTAAAATCTTTTACACTGTAATTACTTATTAAATTTTAAAGCTAAAGCCAATATTAGGAAATATATATATATATATTTTTTAAACTTTTTATAAATAAAAAATGAATAAATTGATTTCGCATTACTCAATTTGGCTTCCCATTCTATCAAGGAAATGGAAATTTTAAGAGATTTTCATTCTATACGCCATCTGATAGTTATATGCAAATTCAATTAAAAGCTATTAATACATGTAGTAGTTGTTGTTCTTACTCATTTTAAAAGAATTTGGTAATAGAAATTACGATATTCGTAAGCTGTTTTGATAGACTGAAATTAACTTTTATACATATACTGTTAAATTTTGTGATCATGTTTTTTTAAATGATTTCGATTTTTATTATGCTCTGTATGCAAATATTTAGTTTTGCCTTGAAGCTAAAAGTAAACGTGTAATTCAATATCCAAGCAAATGACGTCTTACATTTTTGTTCATTTCTTAATGATATTATGTTTGTTGAATCATATTTCAATAATACACTTTTATATTTGGGGTTTCACGGATTGTTTTAAATTTCTCGAAAATTCTTTGTTTTTACGTGTAACAAACTATTACAATCCAAATAAGTCCGTTTCGCGCTTTGTAAAATTTGTGCTATTTTGTAAAAATACGACGTCCTTGCCTAATGCTCACGTATTGTTTTCAGGATATTACGAAAATACATTTACCTTGTTTAATTAAGTGAAGATAATAAAGTTTCGTTATACATTATATGAGACCGGTTGATGTTCGGCCCGATACCATCAATTAACGTCTAGCCTGATTAGCACACAATAAGTTAATCCAGTAATCCCATAGCCTTTTTTACAACCTTCAGATACCTAAATCATCGGATGAGCGATCGTTCGCAACCACTACTTTCTACTAACAAACGGCCGTAAAAAAAAAAGAAAAGTAAATAACCCCGCGTATTGCGCGCAAAGACAAATTAGAGGTGTAATAGCAATCGAGTCGCCGGTGAGGAATCCGTATAATACATGATGTTTTAAGCCTGTTACGTAAAAAAAAAACAGAGAACCGAGCGAAAAGGATAGGAAGCACCTGCATTCACAAATGTGACAACAGGATTGGAACCGAGTGTAAACAGAGAGGCGGAGAAGTATAAGAAAAATTGTATAACCGAACGTATAGTGTGTCATACCTAAGGGGCAGTCGTCGCCGGGGATCTTGCAGTCGGGACAACTCGCGTCGAAAGGCATCCGGCAAATGCCGCAGTTGTCGTCGTTCGCGATCCAGCGCCAGGTGGCGACGCCTCTCCAGCCTGCGAAAACCAAAGCATCGACTTTTACTTTACCAACCAAGCTGACAGCATGATCGTTTTGCCGACTGCTATGAATGCATGGAGGAAATTTACTTCCATTACGAAGTATTACATACGACACGAAGATAGACCCTAACTTCGTTGCTTTTCGGTTCCCTTATATACTTATTTTGAAATTGTCATAAGTTAATTTATTCAATTTTCAAAACCCCTACTCGTCGTTTGGGGTAAAAACGGTATTTTTTTTAAAATTGATTTTCTTGGCATATTTTGTTCATTACAAAGACACATATAATTTAATGTGTGATTTACCTATTATAACACTCTAAATTATAACACTCGTAGGTAACAATAGGGATTTTAAATATTTATATCAATTATGAAAACGTGCATGCTAAAGAATTGGATTATTATTTTAATTACGTTTTTTCATAATTATAGTAAAAAATAATAGTAACTTACAAATTCAAACAAATTTTCACAGTGAAAAACAAAGATTTGATGTTCCGAAAAATGTTATTATAAAGATTCTTTGAAAATTTTATATATTAAAATTAAAATACGGTATAAAAGGAGGTTCTACTTATTTATAATATCAATACGACATTGCAGCATAAAATTCTTGCAAAACGTATCTTTAGTAACAAATATAACATAACCAACAAAATTTTGTGCTTTATTTAATACAATTTATGTACGAAAAAAAGCAAATGACATTTTATAGATTTTATCACCAATCATATGTATATGCTATTCAAAAACCTAGATTCCATTTGTTTATTGTTAGTATGAACCACCGTGGTATGAACATGAAAACAATGTAAACAATGCACGTATTATGAGTCTCAATATACTTACTATTTATTTTAACTTTCATATCTTTCTTCAGCTATTTTCAACACCAAGGCTTACCAATATTGAAAATAATCTTCGGAAAACGAATTTAACTATTAAATAAGACTTAATTGTCACTTTACCGGGAAAAATATGCAATGCTCATTGCATTCATTCGTTCGCCATATTGAAAATATTCAATATATAGCTGTCTGCACCAGGTCGCGCGCAGGATTCAGAAATTGCGCGCGCATAACCGCGCATGGCACTAATCATTTGAAAAATGTTCTAGTGATTTACCACTGTGCATGATTTCAGGTTTTATAATTATAGTAAAATCATACTTACATAAACATAATATTTATATCAACTAATTGTAAGTTCAATAATAAAATATGACTATTGCTATAAAAGATATATTTTCAATACTATTCATTTTGGTAACATTCCCTTCGACAAAATCTAATTCGTCAGTGATCTTCTTCAAATATTCAGAACATTTCTATACTTTTATAATGCGTAAGTGGTAGAATGTAGAAAAAAGCGATCTTCAAAATTGTTTACTGTTACTTTTATAAACAAATAAATAGAAATTCCATAAAAACTTGTAACTATCAATTAATTTTAATATAAAACTGAATTTCTATCTATAAGCAATTTTCATTTATAATTGTTTTACACTTTGTTATTTTTAATCAACTGTTGGTTAAATATACATGAGTTTGCTAAAATTCTATGCCGAAAACTGTGATTCACACCAGAGTTAATTGCGGCGCAATTTCAACGCAACCCATTAGAAATTCGAGTATCTTCCACCACTGCGTAGTATATATATCAGACGTAATTAAACGTAGTTCCTTATAAAGTTCACTTGGAGCTTCTTATTACTACATTTATCTGTACATGAATTTTGATTCACAATTAATATCAGATTTATTAGACGCGGAACATTAATAAACGATTCCAGAAAGGCAGTCCAGTTAATCAATTGAAATATTGGCTTCGAACAATATTTATTATATTGTTATTTATCTACATTCATTGCAGCTCTTGTACAATTCGTTTTATAATTTTTTCCATAAATAAGGATTTTTGAAAAATGCGCGATTTAATACTGTACACTTAATAGTGTGGAATATTACTTTTCTAAATATGAACTGTAGATATACAGTTTATCAGTTTCAAAGTATTATAATGTAATATACAATTTACATAAACATTAAATAATTGACCGTTTTATACAATCTCAAAGCAGCAATCAATTTGTTTGCAACAAGCGATAAAGCAGTTAAACGCCGAAGAAACGAAAACAAATGGCGTGCTCCAATATCGCCCGTGGATTTGTCGAGATAAATTCCCCGGGTATTTCCAGCCCTATAAACATCTCAAACGATATAGGTAATTCCAAACAAAGCTTTTGCGCGTTTATACGTAATATGCCCTGGGAATGTCCCAGATCTTTCAGTGGGTTTTTCCCCCTCAAGACAAGCGGCAACAACGCACCCATAAGGGGGTTGCTTTCGCTCCCGCTCGAATGCGCGACACAGAGAGTGAGACAGAAAGAGAGCGACAGAGAAGAAAACAATCCGCATTCACACATTTATATTATACACGTATACAATCCGAATATAATACATATCCCATGTCGGGCGCGGTGTTGTACAGTAGCATGTTATAACAGGCCAACCGACGAGCTTCTCTCTCTCTCTATCTCTCTCTCGCTCTCCGGAGAGCAACATAAATCAATAATCCACTCTCATAAATACAAACAAACAAAAAAGCGGTGTAGTCGCAGGCAGAGAGACAGTAGCTCGCCACCCCCACCCAACTGCTCACAACCCCCTCTCCCCGCGTATCAAAAAGTTCGGAAAAAAAGGAAGGAAACAATTCCGTATTAGTCCTATATGCGCATTCGGATTCTAGAAGTGTCGAGGCAGAAAGAGACGCCGTCATCCGGTGGATACGTGTTAAGCTACTATCGTTAAAAAGGGCGAGAAAAGGACAAAGTTACACACACGTGCCGCTGCGCGCAGGCCGCAGAGCCATAGCGAGTACAGATACCTATATACGCATGTACATAGCCTATAGGTACATAGCCAGTTATATATACATGCGCTTGGCTGCTGAGTGCTGACTGCTGCTGCCGCAGGAGCAATTCAGCGGCGCGCAGTTCCCTCCTCGCGAAAAATCTGCGCGTCGCTCCGTGAAAAACGAGCCTTGCGCGAGACCCTTTTACACTGGCGGTTTGCCTTGATTTTACCGGCTCCTCTTTTTGCTTTTGTACTTCAATTCTCGCGGATATCATTGAATTGGTCGAATTCTCACCAATGGTCCGAGATTAAAAGGTAATAAGATATATATTATACGAATTGGTTGATGAAGTATTAAAAAAATTCATGTGCTCCAAAATGAAAACTTAACCATGTTTGATAATATTACGGTGATAAAAGTTTGAATTATTTAACAATGTATACTCGCTGATTCAATTATTGATTGCGAATAGCTTTTATAATCTGATTATGTAACAAAATATGTGGGGATGCGTCATACGTTTCGCGTCGTTCTACTTCACAAATTTATGCGTCAGAAATATCACCTGCGCTTATTGGTACTTCGTGGTACTACAACTGGAATAATCGAGCTAATGCATATTATAATCATCTTTATTATACGACAAAAATTAATAAGTAATATTTATTTAGATATTGCATGAATAAATCAAGTATAGCTCCTATGATACAAGCGTGAAATATTATAGTTAAGTAGCAACAAGTTTATGGAATAGTAATTAAATTTGAAAGAATGCCGACTAAACTTGTAAATTTTGTAAAAGTAGATTGATTTTTTAAGAAATAAGAGAATATTAATTAAATTAGGAATGATACGTAAATGAATCATTCGCGTGGTTAGCCACTACCCCTTATATATGTTATTTTATGATTGTAAGTATACAAAAATTCTTCAACGAAAAACTGCGCAGCTTTCATCTTCGTTTGTGTAGATTTAAGCAATTTGATTTTAAAAACCAATAGCTCAAATCAACCACGTGGAAAACATAAAGCGTCAACAAAGAAAACCGATGGAAAGTTTTTCTACAAACAACCACCCGGATTCGCTCCCCGCTTTTTCTCAACAAAGCAACCGTAACGTCGCAAGTCCTGCCCTAACAAAAAAAGCCATATGCCCCGAAGTTTCAGCCCCCTTGAAACACAAGCGTGCAAGGGTCGCATCGCGGCGCGCGTTATTCGGTGTTCGCCGCTCACATACAGACAAAGAACATTAAACGTACAGTATCAGCGCACACTTTGAAAGTTTCGTTCAACATCGCAAGCGGCAGCCGCATAGTAGCTCAGCTCACGGCACGCGCGCACCCAGCGCACCACCAGCTGCGTAGTATACAGTGCGTCTCGTGCGTAAAACACACGTACATCGGTACATAGGGCGCTGGTACCCACACAGGCGCAACACGTGTAAAAAGTGCGCCAACGGCAGCCAAGGAACGGGGAAATCGTGCGGCGTTGGTGTTGGTGCGTGTGCCTTGCTCTTGGTTCGCGCGCCGAAGAGAGAGAGAGACAGAGAGAGGGAGAGCGAGCCAGAGCGGCACAGCCGCACAGAAGCGCGCGATAGTAGTAAAAAGGAGAGCGGGCTCGCGAGTACAACACAGTATAGTGGCGCGCCGCCAGCCACCCGAGTGCGAGCACAGTGTCTCTATATACCGTGGAGAGTGAGAGAGCTGAGTATCTGCTGCGATTTGAGCGAGAGAGCATACGGGAACACGAGAGACAAAGAGAGAGAGAGAGAGATTCTCCGATATAAGTATGTGTATGTGAGAGAGGAAAAAAACAAGAGTCGAAGGGATCGTGGAGGAGAAGAAGCGCGCGAATGTGTCTGTCGTCGTCGTCGCCGTCGTCGCACTGCCGGACACGTCGAGTAGTGCTTCAGCTGTATGGAGATGCCCGACCAACTTCTCTCCGGGCTATTGAATTAGGCCGAGAACGAAGGCGCATCTGAGTAAGTCCTGGACAAGTCGCGCGTGAGGGAGAGAGAAAGAGAGAGAGAGAGAGAGAGAGAGAGATAGATAGATAGTGAGCGAGGAAAGGTTCGGAATAAGAGGCCGGCGTCAAGACCCGAGAGAAGAGATCGGATGCGAGGCGCGGCGCGACAAGAAGATCGGCGGCGACGGCCTTCGGCAGCTGCCTCGCGGCGACGCGAAAACAAGAAAAAACAACACCGACGAAACAGAGAGCGAGAGAGCGTTTGTAGAGTCCGAGGCCAAGGTAACCTTTCGTCGCTCCGTTTTATATATGCCGACCGAATATTCTTGAGATAAATCTCTCGCTTTCTGTCTCGGTTCGCCTGGCCTCTCTGTGTGCGTGTGTGCGTGTGTGCGTTTGAGAGCGCGTGCTACTTTGCGCGTTTTGTCGTCGACGGGCCCTTCGCGCGCGCGGACTTGTATTTGACGGTTTGGAGTTTTCGAAAAGTCGAGAAAGGGCCGGGCTGTTCCGCGACGCCCTTGCCGCGCTGCTTTATTTCGATGTGTTGCTTTTTAATGCAGACGTTCAGCTGAATGATTTGTTTGGCTCGATAACTACTGATTTGTTTTTTAAGCAGTTTAAACTATAGATGTAGGTTTATTAATTTATTTGAAAATTGCTTGCATCCGAAGTTCGCGTATTCTTATCAGAATATTAAGAATGTGGAGTAGAGTGAAAAGCAAAACAGTTTATATTTGTGTATGAATTAAAAAAGAAAAACAATGGAGTAGAGAAGAAAATTAATTTATGATTTTGTTTTTCAGAACACAGTGGCAGGTGCAAATTTGTCTTTGCTTGCTTCACTTAATTGACCATCATGGTTGGCTTTCTCGAGGAGGACAAGGGGCTTTTCCCTATCCAGAGTATATCTTCCATAGTGCAAATCTTCCAAAATCAATTGGAAAATAGTGCAGAGCCAGACCTTGCTTTGCTTTCAATTCTTGTCGGAGCTATAGAGAATTCTTTGACCTGTAATCGAAACTTTGTATCGGATGAAGCAGCTGCTTACGATGAACCAAAACTTCCACCTGTGGAATTTCTGTTAGCAGAAGCCATGTATACAAAGTTTAACACAATTATTAAAAGCGCTGTGGATCTCTCGGTATATAACACAAAATATGCAACGAGAGAATTGGTGAAAAGAGTGTCGGATGTTATTTGGAATTCTTTGACAAGGAGTTACTACAAGGATCGTGCACACCTACAAAGTCTTTATAGTTATTTGACATCTAATAAGCTTGATTGTTTTGGAGTTGCCTTTGCCGTCGTTGCTGGGTGTCAAGTTTTGGGCTTCAATGATGTGCATCTGGCAATGTCTGAAGATCATGCGTGGGTTGTTTTTGGAAAAAATGGGGAAGAAACTGCAGAAGTAACATGGCATGGTAAGTTTATGTTATTTAATTTAATAGAAAAATATTTCTTAAATTTAATATACATAACCAAAACTTATATATTCTACTCTTAAGAAATTGATACAAAGTAAGAGTTTTTAAATTTATTATTAAATTTAAATGAAGGTACATTGTTAAAAATACTAGATGTAAAAGTGTATGCAACATAAATTAAAACTAAATATTTTGTGTAGGGAAGGGAAATGAAGACAAACGTGGACAGCCTGTCGATTCTGGTATAGCATCAAGATCGTGGCTATATGTAAATGGACAAGCAGTTGTATGTGATCGAGCAATGGAAGTAGCAACAATAGTTTCAGCAATAAATCCCAGTTTTAGTGCAACTGCAGATGCTATAGAAGTTGCTTTATTACAACAAGAACTTCTTTGGTTACTTTATGACTTAGGACACTTAACAAAATATCCTATGGCTCTTGGTAATCTTGGAGAATTAGAAGAAGTTGCTCCAACTCCAGGAAGACCTCCAGCAATTAATCTCTTCCAAGTACAAATATTTTTACAAGTAATTACAATGGAATTAGATTTTAATAAAAAATTAAATTTACTTTTATTAATAGGAAGCCGTTCGATCAGCAAGAAAATATTATGGAAATGCACATGTTTATCCCTACACGTATCAAGGAGGATATCTTTATCGACATGGCTTGCATGCAAATGCCCTTGCCTCATGGGCTGATGCTGCCGATGCTTTGAGAAAGTAAGTACTACATACATAGAATCAAAATGCAGCTAAAGTTTTATTTATTTTTGTGCTTTTGTCTTTATTGGATTGTTATGTTAGAATAAAATTTATTACTATAATCTATTTTGATACATTTTAGCGTAATAAATAAATTAAAAATCTTTTAATTGATGTATTAGAACTCAAAACTCAAGATGGACTTGTATCTTATATTATACTCTAAATTAATCTATAGCTATTGAATTTTATAATGTTTTAAAATCTAGTTATATATATTTATCGTGTTACTAAAAATAAAAATCCAATAGGTATGATTATTCTCGAGATGATGGAGAAATATATAAGGAATTACTTGAAATTGCCAATGAACTAATACCACATACAGTGAGAGCAGATGAACATTTACTACGACAACCGCGTTGTTTCGCTTACTTATTACGTTTTTATGATGGCATCTGTCAATGGGAAGAGGGTGCCAATACACCTGTTTTACACATAGGCTGGGCAAGACCACTCGTTAACACAATCTCCAAATTTGATGCAAGTATTCGTGCTCAAGTTGTAATCGATTGCTATGAAGATGATACTAAACTCTTGGAAGGAAGTTCCGATGAAACTCTGAACAACAATAATAATAACAACAATAACTATTACAAAACTAAGGTTTTTATTAATGTTTTATTTCTACAATATTTATTATCTATGATAATTTCTTTTTTACGCAAGAGGTGTGTCAGAGGAAAAGATTCCTACCTTACCCACTTAAGTAATTTACTCAATTGATATACAGAAAATTAAAAATAAATTTCCGAAATGAATTTTTATAGCAACTCACGAAGACTTAGCGTCATATTCTCTGTTTCTTTAAATTTTCCTCAATAATGTTACTGCAAAAATGTCAACAACTAAATTTTCGACCAATATATACTATTCAGAAATTGTAGGTAGAATTTTATGAAAATAGTGCTTATAGAGTTTATTTAAAAAAAAAAACAATATCAACAATTGAATGTCATATTAATATCAAATATTGCATTGCATTGTCAAATTTATTTGTCAAATAACATAATGTCAATTATAGTGGTAACGTAGAAATTTTTACAATTAAAAATATGAATTATGGCAATTTCAGAAATAATACGAAGATTCTGATGATATATTACAAAAAAAAAAGTATTTGATGAAAAATATTACTAAACATAATTAGTAATACCAAAGAGAAAGTATTTGCAATTTTTTACTAAATAGTAAATTTTGATATACTATTTAATTTAAATACTATTAAAAAGTATTAAATATTTTAGAATTCATTCATATTTTCTATTAACTTTATAAATGAATTGTGTTTGCAAGTACATGACTACGATTTCAATTCACAATTAATCAGCAAATATTGACAGAATTTTTTTTTTCACCAGGAGCGATGTAGCACAACGCGTGACCTCATAAAAAGTCTCGAATCGAAAGTACCTGAAAACCCGGAACCCATGCATCCGGGCATCCAAGCCCTGGCTGCAGCCTGCGGCGAAAAGATCCTGAACAGGGATTATTTACTCCAAGGCGACGGCGAGCCGTTCGTTGCCCCAGCAGATACAATGCTGGATTTGCCAATGTCAACTTCGTCGGTCTGTGGCATCTCAACACCGTCCACCTCGCAGGACAGTCTCGATGACGGTATGAGCGAGATGGAACTCGAGCTGGACTCGGATGAGAACGAAAGCCCACGGATAACCCTGTACAGTCAGAAAATGAAGGGCTTAAAAGATCTGCTGCTTGCAGAGAAACTCAATACTCACGCTGTCTCGCTGCAGCTGACAGCTCAGAGCCAGGTACAGATAGGTAAAAAGACGAGGGGCACTGAGGAAGTCGTCGGGCTGGGACAGAGGCCCAAGAGAACGAGGAGGGAATAATGATTGCCAATTTGACTGCTTTAAATGGCGAGTCATTGAATGGTTTTTGGCACCTCGCGAGCTGCGTCCCGATAAAGCGTTGCGCAGGAGCTGCAAAAATGTAATAGAGTAAAGTGCTTTTAAAATGAGAATTACTGTAATAAGTTACTCAATTTTTAATTTTTTTTTAACTTAAAATTCATAATACACGGTTTCAAAAAATTTTTTAACTAGAAATTATATGATGCAAAGTATATTTTAAACTTATTACAATTAATTGTACAAAATTTTTATTTCTAATTATAAATAGATTGTTTTAAAAGCACAGCCTCTATGCCATTGATATTCCCTAATGTGGGTTTACTACTGCGTTACAAGAGAACGTTAATAAAGCGAGAACGAAAATTGCAGAAGCATTATATTCGTTGTCGTTTGAGATAAAGTGATGTCCAGACAAAGTGGAATAACCGCGGGGCAACAAAAATTCGTAGAAGAGTACAAAACAAAACAAAAAAATTTATCTTATCTTATATTGTAGTCAACCGCTGCGGGCATTCGTGCTTATTGTCTTTTTTTAATCGCTTCCAAAACACTTGCCGAGGAAAGATTTCAGTAAAATGTTTGGAAATGCAAATTTTTATATTCACAAAAATAAGTATTTTACCTAATTAGTAGGTATCTTTTTTTATTGAAAATTTTAATTGGATTAAAGTGTATATTATAAATTTAAAATATTATACTATAACTTTTAAATATTTTTGAATAATTGTGAACTTATATTTTCTTTAAAAAAGGAAGAGGATTTAAGAAAAAAATAACGTTTTACTTAGATCTTAACTCAGCATTGACTTGACTGAGACTGGCGTGTTCGCACGATTATTTATTTTGCGTACGGCGCAAATAAATATTTTTTATTACATATTATATCTGTGTCTATTGTCTTGTTGCACTTTTGCTTATTTATTGAGAAGAGTTTTTTCCTCTTAACTCTTTATATAAATATATATTATATCTCTTGCACTATCAATTGCGATTGACAAGTTGCCGTTAATGTTTTTTACATTTACATTATGGTGAGACGTAGTTGAGAAATTTCTATTAGAATGACGCTTTTATAATCTAGTTAGCAACCACAACATTCCGCTCCTTATTTTAGATGGTGTAGAACTAATTAAGTTTTATTTCTAGAAATTATGTCTTAAGCATGAAATGCTCGCTTATTTTTATAATTATTTATTATGACGTGATTTTAAGTGCGTAAAATTAATACAAGTTTTCTTTGATCAAATTGACCTATTAATGTTGTTAGGAACGGCAATCACGATATTGACAGCAATTTAATTAAATTCAAGATGTATACACTTTTACTTTACTTTGAATCAGATATTTATTCAGTGTTCTCGCCATTTTTTTTATTATTACTAAAAAATTTTGGTTTAATAAACTAAATTCACAATAGTAATTCTCCTAAAATGTTAATTTAAATAATTGTCATAATTAAACAAGAAATACTATTTGAAAGTAACAACAATTTGTCCAACATCCACATTTGGTTTACTTATCATTAAAATATCTCACGTCAATGCCACTAATTTTTTATCTACATCGTAATCATCTAAAATCTAATTTCAATACATTACTTACTCTTCTCAAGCATATATTTTACAGAAATAATTCGCTTACGACTGATCGCTTCGAATGATTCACGCATTTTTTCTATTTACAAAGTTTGCCACGATTTCATTTACATTTTAAATTTTTGCATCATTTTATGATACTTTTTCTCTCTCCTCGGTACCTCGAACAATCACGATGAATACGTAAATGTACCTCGACGATAGAAAGCGTCGTGGCCAATAATTCGAAGGAAACTTGGTCGATGTTTTGATGGATTGTTATTATAGAATAGGATTGTTGAGGGTAAATAAATGAATGATTATAATGACAGATATGTAAGAAAGAAAGAGAAAGTGAAATAAAAGGGTTACGCATTGTTGAATTTAAATGGAAAAACGATCAAAATTTTCAGTTTAAAATTTTTTTTTACTGTTTTTAAAAATCAAATATTCTGTTATTTGTTAATATATAACTTTAATTAAAAAAAGATACTAATTTTTTATAATGACATAAAGGATTCTAGATTATTCAAATAAAATAGTGCTATGATAATTAATGATTTTTATTACATTGAAATTGTTATAAACATGCTACGATATTCTTTTTAGATTCAACAAAGTGTAGAAAAAAACCTGTAGAATGAACACAGTCCGAGTGTATCATCGACGATAACGTAAAAAAAAATAATAAAGGGCGCTATCATACTGTGATGCTGAATATACTATATATATTATATTATATATATTATAATTCATATAGTAAACTATTAATAATTGTAGTGATAATAAATTGATATTCGACGCGATTTGGCAGGCGAAAATAACTTCACAATATGCAAGGTGAAATGCTCAGATTTAAGTCAGCTACTAAGTTATAGAATCATATTGAAGCTTGATTTTAAAACCAAGTTTTAATATAGCTATAGAATTTAGAGTATTTTTTTTTATTGGAAAAACAATCCAGAAATATAATATTAACAAGGTAACATGTTATGCATCTACTTGCATTCGATTTTTCAAAATTTTAAAAACATTGATCTTCGAAAACAAGTATTTTGTAACTTTAACCTAAATTAAGAGCATTTGCCATGTATTCTTCCTTTCCTTGAAGAGACACCTAAGATCTTATTCCGCGCCGTGTCAAAGCCATAAAAACTATTGTATTTGATAAAGGATATTGACCGTCGAGAGATGATATCTAGAAAAATCGAAACACGCAAAACTTAACTTCTCTTTATGGCTTACTTTTGCTAATTTGAATTAACAATCTATAAATACATTGGTATAAAATTGCTACTCATTTTTCATAAACTAGGTGTATATATATATACATTTAAACTCTCAGAGTTCAAAAGAAATTATTAGTAGTTTATATTTTAAGATTTATTTACTTTTACGAAACAAAATCATAATACTTGCATTAACTTTAAAAAACAAATTTGTAAAATAGCATAAATATTTCTGAATTTATTAAATTTTATCTAACTTATTTTTAGTAATTAAAAATGTTTTAAGATGTTTTTAGATGTATAATATGGAAAGTAATGTATAAACTTAAAGAAGATCTTATAAGTTAGTATCATTTTACGCAGTGCGTAAGTTATACTACTACATTAAGAATTCTAACCTTACAGGTGTGAATTAATGATAATCATGATAAATAATTTTTTTAAATCTTATGTAACATGATCTAAATTAAAATTTGAGTTTTTAAAAAAATATTCTTTAAATTTCCGTAAAATGGGGTAAAGGGAGTCCCAGTGGAGGCAAGCCAAGATTTTTAATACTGTATACTATTTTCGCAAATTAAATAATAAATATTTTTTCCATAATTAAAAAACATTTAATATTTATTTTACAATAAAAATATACGGTATTGCAAATCTACTTGACTTATTCACGTATATTCCTTTGACCATTCTAGAGTATTTAGTGTTTATTACATCGGGAATCTCTAAATGATATACCTCGCTTTAAAAAAAATAATGTAATTATTACATTTTTCTAACGAAGTTATAATAATTCATTAAATAAATTTGAGATATAATATTTATTACCTCAAAGTATTTACATTTGAATCTTTATTTAGACATTATTTCGAAGAGAAAACTTTATGCCAATATTAAGGTTATAAATATAATAATTTTATAACCAAAAAGCAGGCTAAAAAGAAAAATTTAGTTTTATGTGTTTCGAACATTATTGTGCGTATTTCCACGTGTCTTTGCCGTGTGTTAAGAGCCGCGCGTGCCCAATTGATTGATAATGTTGTGATTTTGCGATCGTTGCCTCTATTTGGAGAATTTGCCTCCATCATTGTCTTGCCATAATTATTGTCATCGATGAAAACAAGTTAAAATCGTCTCCCGTTCTATGAACGAGCAGTACGAAGAGAATTTTTTTCTTATTTTTTTTTTAATTAATCCAGAAGAAAATCCCGGTTATTTTGATCGCTCATACTTGTGTATAATTTTTGGTGTCTGAGAAAATTTAGGCTGGATAATATGTATATTGAATGAACTTTTGTAATTATATGGGTTATTGGATTATCTAGTGCTAATATAAGTGTTTAAGAGCTGAATATATTTTCTAATCATGAATTATGATTTAAAACCTAATATTGCATTAAAAGAATAAATTATTTATTAGCGAATAACATTATTGTATCTATAATTGTAAAAACGAAATTTTGATATTTCAAAATTTATAATACGCAGATCAAATTTTAATATATTGATGAAAAATCTTTTTTAGCGATTAGTGTGTCAATATTAGTTTGCATAATTGATTGAATGTCAAATTTTTGCCAATGACATTTAATTTAATTTATTAAAAAATTTTATTTAAAAGAATATTGATATCAAAATTATCCCTTTTTATATCAGAGGAATATATATATACATATATATTTTTACAATGTATTCAATTAAAAAAAAAGAAGCATAATAATATATTAAAAATTTTTTTAGCGTATAAGTTTCTGAATTTTTCACAGCGTCGTATTTTGCGTCGCGATTAGAGCAGGGGCTTTAGTGTAGTATATAGAATGAAAGCGATTATCGTAGAAAAATCAGTATTTTTGTATTGTCGTTCTCGTTTGTGTGAAGAATCTAGCAGCCGTCGCATAGATCTTTTTTATTCTCGATCGGAGAGAAGATTAATCAATGATTAAATAAAGAATACTAAAAATAAGACTTTTAATAAAGAACCAAGTGAAATAAGAAATATTTGATAATATTAATAATTATTACAACAAATAATAATTCAATTATTTTTGTCATTGTTTCTGATATTTTGTACCTTTGAAAAAGTATTTCTATTATTACTATAATTTTGTACTGACATAATTAGATACTTTAGCTTTTCGTGCAAAAGAAAAACTTACTGTTCCTGTTGTTGATATTAAAGAAAAACGAGTTCCAATTCCACTTGGTTCTACAAATTTGGGCATCGTGGTAAGATTAATGTATAATAAAATCTGTATTAAACGTATTTGTCATATAGTTAATCTTCATCTATCTATTGCTCTCATTCTTATAAACTTCTCTTTATTCGCTTGTTAGCATACAATAAGAATAACTATCCTTAAACCAGCGTTAACAACGACAATGAAAAAAAGGAAAGAAATAACAAGTGTATCGATACTACTTTACTCACGCAAATAATGATTTTAATCAGACATCAATATTTAACCCTGTGTATTTTCTCAGTGAAATAGTTGACAAATGACTGCGTTAACTTCGAATATAACCGATAAATGACATGCAATTGTAAAACGCGCGTAATGAATTCGTGCCATCTGTATTTAGTTCTTTGATCATATACGGAAAATATGAGATCTCTCCGACGTTTAAAGCTTGTCAAATCAAAGCTACACTGATTACATTGCTAATTAAAAATAATGCGTTGTTCTTGGCGCACAAAGTTTATCTGATTGTGTAGTATGTAGCCAATATAATATTGATCAATCCATAGTAGAATACACTCTAATGTATATATGTCAAGCTCGAAGACTGACGTCTCATTACTAAACCTTCATAAATACCGTATGAATTTATAAAAGAACAAGCTTCAAAAAATATTCGTAATCCTTTATGCTTTAACCCTCTAAACGTTAGCCCATTTTATTTAAAAAAAAATAAATAAATACTCAAAATAAAAATAATTCGAAGCATATTTTGAAATAGTATGTAACTAGAATATAAAAATTGTATAAATTAAGTTTCAAAATATAAAATTGTAAAATATTACAAACTATCTAGTTCTAGAGGGGTAAGATCTACATTTACAAAAGCTTCATATAAGTATATGTATTATTGAAATAACATTTCAAGCAGTAATATATGTAACTAAACCTAAATTTAAGTCTTCGAGCTCTTGTCAAATTCACGTTAGACGTTTAATCAACAGGAAATTAAAGGAAACAATCTACTTCCACGGGGGCATATTAAACTAGAAGTATAAGAAGCTATTAGAGCTAAGTCACGGTTAACATAACTCATTCGTACGTACATGATACATGAGTAAAAATAAATAAATACATTTATTTCATTCTAGTACATGGGTATGTCTATATGTACTTAAGCAGAGAAACGGTTGGAAAACTATATGAAACTAATAACAGATATAAAGACACTAATTTAAAAAATGTTTAATTTTATTTGTAGCGACCAAATGTTTATTTAACGAACCGTTCATTTTAATATTAAAAAGATAATTTTAATCCTAAAAAACTGTTAAATGGACATTCAGTCACTTATTTGCCGATTATTAAAATGTAACATTGTCAATCAAATTCTCGAAAAGTAACATTATTTCCGTCCCTTTATGTATTTTAATCAATTGTGAATTCGATTTATTTCATTTGGGCCTATTTTTATTAATCTGTAATCCTTCAATTTACTTATTGAATTTTTGTATGAAAAATTAATACTACATTCACATGTTGGTCAATGAAAATGAATTCAATTGAACTATCTAAAGTTTTCAAATAACAATGTTAAATATCGAGCAAAGAAAATTATTATTATTGTTACTTGGCTCTAATTGTTGTAATTATTAGAGCAAGTACACTAATTAACTCAAATCTTATGTTTGTGCGTTCGTTGAACATTTGAGAGAGAATGAGAGAATGAGAAAAAAAAGTGAGAAAGAGAGCATAAGGGACCGAGAGATTTTCAGAGATATTTAAATATATATATAAATATATATATATATGTATACATAATAATAACAAAAGAACCCCCGAAGTTGCTTCCTTACACAAGAAGAGCCATGAGTTTAACAAGAAGTTCTTGTGCATATTTCCGTTTTTAGGAAGATGCCGATGATACGTTTGAACGGGCTCGAATAGAGTGTAAACGCAGTTATATTGTTGACTGACAGAACAGTGATTTGTAAAGGCATCATGGAAATGTCTTGTTTTTTTGTGGATTATAATAAACTATTTTATTCTACACATACCTGTTATTATTTGTACCTATTCCTAATAATAAAATATAAAATAAACTACTTTCAAATCTTTTATTTTTATATGTAATTTATTTTTTTATCGCTATAATAAAAAAGATTGTTTAAAATTGTAAGATAAAAAATTTTTAAAATATCATACGTGTTATAAACAGTATCTATTTTTTCGTATTTGTACTTAATGCAGACAATAGTAATTATTTTTGCTAAAGAATTCTGGCCAATGACGGTAAAATAGGCTTGAGTCATCGCTAAAATGAAGCTTTAAGTCTTATAAATTAATAAAAACGCGTGTATGTAAGTGGAGTCTGAAGAGACAGTCACCTGGCTTTAAACTGGTATACAGGTATCTGCCTTCAAGGTCGCGTCTGGATTCTTTTTTTTTTACTTTTACTTTTTTTCAGCGACAATACATCTCGCACAACGAGTCAAGCTCAAGAAGGTTAAGGAATTTTTCGTTACTCTTGAATAAGAAAGAATCTTTGGCCATCATGCAGTACACAACAAAGTTTCCACGTGATAGCGTGTCATTTTCTGGATACATTTACAGTTTTTAATAATTATTTTATCTATTTGAAAAACGATTATTTTCACTGTAAATTAAATTTGATAAATAAATTTGATAAATGTTTAATAGGTATACGTTTTGAAATAATTCAATTTAAAAAATAAATGCTAATAAATATTAAAAATTTTTAAAGAATATTATGGTTTAGTTATATAAATAATGCAAAGAAGTCAAGACATATTATATATCTATAACTTTTCTTTATTGCAGTGTTGTACAATTTTTTTTCCGTTATGACGCACTTATACTATAAAACGTGTAATAAATTACAGAACGGTTACATCTTATATAAAGTAATAATGCTTAAAAAGTACAGGTAATATTTGGTCATTTTTGCTTTTGTGTAAATAATATATAATATATATATCTATGCATAATCAAATATAGCTAACAATTCGTTTTGTCTCTTTTTCGTTACAACAATGCACCCGCGCGTTCTCTCTCTCTGTATCCACAAAAGAAAAAAATCATCGGGCCTCCTTATTTACGATGGTAACACTATTTACTTAAAAATTGGAACTGTTGTTTTTCTCATCATATTTTACAGTGCACATACTTTCGCGTACGATGATCAGACGGGAATTGACATTAATACTGCATTTACACATGACAAAAAAAATATAAAACAAGGACTTGATTTACATACGTTGATATGAAAAATATAAGAGTAAATTTCGCAAAGAAACGAGGTACGAAAATAAGATAAAAAACAACAATGGGGGATTTAATCCCGAGTAATTACAAAATCTACTTACAACTTTACCGCCAAGTAAGTAATCGGAAAGAAATACATAAATCTAAGTTATTATCATAAAGTGCACAGGACCAAGTTTGATTAAAAAAAAATACTTCAATTAAATAAATGTCGATTTCGTTCGGGCCAAATCAGAAAACGTAATTTTTCTCCTTAAAAAAACAAGTATAAAAAATGATAGAAAACGTAGTTTCTCGAGGAAAAACGAAGAAAAAAAAATTAATGATAATAGATCATGAACCATTCGGTGAAACGTTTAATGTGCTGCGTTGCCGCATGATTCTCGTCTTGCAGTCGGCGATTCTCGTCTCGCAGCCGGCGAACCTCGTCCTCCAATGAGAGTCTGCGGCGCGTTTCGCGCGCTACGCGCATCTCGAGGCTTGACAAGTGACTCTGCAGATCCGTGACCGACGTACTGCAGCAAAAAAGAATCATTATTTTTATAAATTTATTTTAAATGTGTTTAAACTAAATAAATCATATTCACTAGCCGATCTGTTCCATAAATAATAGTTTTTTTACGTTCGAAAATAAAGTGTGTGTACTTTCAATTTACTTTTAGAAATTCTTTATTATAAAAGAACTTACGGAATCGTGTTTGACCCTTCCATAATTCTATCTTCAGACCATTCTTGATTATGTTTAGAAGTTTTATTATTTAGTTCATCTTGATGGTTTGTGGTCCAAGTATCAGTCTCAGCCTCGGGTGAACTTTTTACATCTTTATTAGTCAAATTACTTGGAGGCTTCGTCATTTGTTGGGGTGTTTTTGTTACTCGTGGGGATAGTCTGCAATGTTTTTAGCAAAATTATAATAAAGCTTTTAAAAATTAAAATTATGTCTACTAAATTAATATTAATCGTAGTTTGCTTATCTCTGTCGGGTACAATTTATCTGTATATCAAGTTTTCATATTTCTCAGTCTGTTGCTAAAATTTATTATGTAAAGTAAAATTTGAACTAAAAAAGTTTCTCGATATAAAAATTAATCCAATTGTATAACATTTTTCGAATCGTTACAGGAAGCATCGGAGTAGAAAGGAGAAGAGGGTAGATGGGAATAGTGGCCTTTTTGCTAATCAGGAATCTGTCGATCCAGAGATCAATAAAATGCATATTTATTGTTATATATCACCGTTCTTTACAGAAAACTTTATTTAAAAATACAAATATCAAATTTTACAACTAATTTTGTAAGCATCCGAACATAATGAAACGTGAATTCGTTTTCTTTAGGCCGGCTATTGGCGCCATCTAGTTGAAAATATTTTCATACGCTAAAACATATCTTCGCTAACACTATACGGAAAGTGCGAAATATGGCATTGTTTATTCATAAAAATTAAAAAACTTGATTTTAAAGTTATGAGGAACAAAAATAATCAATCTTGAACTGTTATTTGTAACCGCGATTTCGTATATAATTTAATTTAAGCTTTTGCATAATTTATGTTTAAAAATTATCTGGTATTTTATGAGTAACACATTGAATCTATGTTCTAAAATTAAATATTAAGCTTAGCATCACTTATTTTTGAAAAATATTAAGAACGTGTAAAAAATTAATACATAATTTTAAAACTTCGATTATAAAAAATGGGTTTTTATCTAAAGATTCTATTCTTACAAAATAAAATGATAGTAAAGTAAATAACATGTATTCATAAATATCACCATAGTTAATATTCTGTACTATTATGAGTTCAGAGAGGAAAGCGAAAGTAAAACATCATTTTGAAAAATATTTTCAAAAATAAAAAGATCTATAAGGCACTTCAGCATTTTCTATATAAAAAAAAAAAAACAAAAAAAAACAGTTATTGTAAAAAACTCTAAAAATAGCATAATCTATTAAAGTTATGTTACTTAAAATGACAGAAGTTTGGAAATACATAAAAATTATCAAGAATAAATTGTACAGAATCAATCTCAAATCAAGAACAAATACGTTATTACAAAAAAAATTATAAGATTTTAGGTTTATAATAAAAAATAACACATATAAAAAGAAATTATCAAAATAAAATATAGTAATTAGGTTTAGCATACATAATAAATATGTAAAATCTACACTATTCCTCTCCGCTTCATTATCCTTTTATTAGTAATGAATAATATTTATATTCTATTAGTTATTAACTTATTTTGTCTTATATTTTCTCAAAAAAGAATTATTTATGAGCACAACAGATATATTGCGTTCGATCGTAGTGCAATCGGTGAAGTATTATCGATTTTTCAAAAAAAATTTTACCTTTCTTCTTTCGTCATTTTGTTTTCGCTAGGCGCTGGACTCGATGCCGTACTGGCATTCGAAATAACAGTTGCTGGCCTTGCCATTGTCAAGATAACTTCAGAACCTGGATTCCCATTTTCTTGCGAGCCATTTGGCAATACACTGAGAGTGGATGTGCTATTACCGCACAGGTTTTCGCGTGATCTACATCTGTTCTGAATCTCTAGTAAATTATTATTCACTTTATTCGAATTTTGATTATTCTTTGTATTCTGACTGTTTATTGGATGCCCATCGTCTGCTATATAATCGGGATTGATGAGCTTCATGAGATCTTCTTGTAAAGTGCTAGATGTTAAATTTGCTGAATTTCTGTGTGAATTTCTAGCACCAGATTTTGGTCGAGGACTTTGATTACGCGACCCAGCACTCGAAGGAGTTAAATTACCAGCACGATGTTTATTTGCTCTTCTAAGTCTGCAAAAAATAATTATACTCAATTATGTTAATTGCTGATTCTAATTCAATTTTGAATAATGTTTTAAATAGATTTGCTACACAAATTGGCAATGCATTTAAAAAGAATTGAACTATAAACTCTTCTGTTTAAGGGTCTAAGCAAATAATTAGATAATAATTCCGTTTCAATTTTTGTATTTCCTAAGTTGGAAATTATTTGTTTTAGTAATGAACGCATAAACATGTTTACCTTATGCCAATAACGATCCAATTTATGCTTACCTGGGTGAAACGCTTCCTGATCCGTTGGACAACTCATCCTCACTCGGTAAAGTGGAAACGTCAACCGCATTGCCATCAATTCTGACCTCTGGAGGCAAACTTGAGGTAAAATCCTTGGGTCTGTACTCAATACTAACTTTATGCGGTACAGGCCTCTCGGACATCGTAGTTTTAAGGCACGTCACTTTTTCACCCACTTTAAATTCTTGTGGTTGCTGTACCTCGTACTCCTCTTTTCTTTCGCTATTCAAGTCCATTTGTTGCAACAAATCTGTTTCGTACTTGCTTCTTCTCCTCTCATAAATTTCTTCGTTATTGGCTTTGCTCTCTTCGTAAACATCGTAAGACTTTGAACTACGATCAGCCTTACTCTCATTATGAGATGTGGATGATTGTTCAAATTCAGTGTAACGAACGAGGTTATTATTGCTTCCTGATTTTGGAAGACTGTAAGTTGCATTTTGTACAAGTGGAAGAGAATTGGAAACCGATAATTTCTGATGACCTACAAAAGTTAAAATAATCTTTTAATTACATAAAATATAGTGAGTTTATTATAATATATTAAACAGATTTGAGCATTGCAGATAAATCAACTCAAACGTAAATAAATTTACAAATTTATAGTTTACAAATTATACCTTCATTTTTATGCAGCTCTCGTTGCGAAGCATAAATGTTTTCTTGCTTTGTTTCGTACTTCTCCTTTTGCAGCTTAACATAGCTGGTCGTTATGTGTTCTTGATTGCGATGTACGTTTTCGAGCCTCTGATAATTATCGTGTCTAATACTCTCTTGAATAGCTCTAGGTGAAACGTAATTACTCTCTTTAAGATCGTGACTGTGCAAGTGATTGTGGTGCCTTAAGTTGTCATAATTTTTTCCAGTGGCGTAATGAGACTCCTTTTCCTTTTTTGGCGTGCAGGAGCTGGCTTTATTCGGTGTGCCTGCTTGGTAATTCTGTCTCGCGGGTAGAGGTGGCGGGGTACCATCTCTCCGATTAGGATCTTGGTCTTGCGATTCTAACAGTTCGTACCTTCGAAAGTGATCGTCGAATAATTAATATGTAGCGAAATTGGTACTTTTTGCCATAATGTATAGAAAAAAATCACGAGATTTTGAATAAATATTTATCTGAATAGTTCTACTCAAATAATTTATTCGAAACAGCTTTTCTTGTTTTGAATCGATAGTTTGAATAGGAAGTTTAATATAAATATTAATTCAGAATTAGATAATTTCTTTTTCAATGTACATATACTTCAAATTCGAACATTTATTCCCTGCACATAAATAGGATGCAGGATACCGATCAAACTGTACCTCTCATCATATAAAATTGTGAAAATTGTAAAATAACTAGGTGGTGATTATTTCTACGAAATAAAGTTTGCCATTCATTATGTAATACTTTAAAGTATATTGATTATACAAGTTTTATTTAATAATAATATGACGATATGAAAAATGAAATATTTATGAAATTTTTAAAAACGATACTTTATTTATATGCCTCTTTTTTCTAAGCAGCAAATATTAACATCACAAAATGAACATCGTCGAATTTGGAGTGTATGTACCCACAGCCGTCGTCGTCGTTCAACGATAAGCGGTTTCGTAAGCTATCGTAACGCACACAACACTCACCATCGATCGTCAGTGCTACTGTGTCCGCTGCTGCTGCTGGTCATGGTACCTTCTATGGGAAACCGCGGATCGTTGAACGACCTGGAGCTCGAGCCTGTTCCATAGCCGGAACTGTTACTGGATCGCGGAGGACTAAAAGACCGATCGTACCTCCTTTGATGTGGCATGGCTGTCTGTTGACTCGGGGTGTTGTCCGGATTAGTTACGTTCTCGTAGTCCCCCTCGTAGTTACTCGATAAATACTGGCAGTTCGGCAGCGTGCAACCTCTGAAACGAAAATATGTTTCATTAATGGATCCTGATTAATCGTTGAATACTCTAACGAATTTAATATTTTGTATCTAAGTTATCCATACAAAAGTATAGTAACAAGTTTTAGATAGATTTCTAATCTGTCGGTGATAAAAGCTCTATTGTAATTTTTTTTAAATGCATCAAAACCACAAAAATAATCACTAGAAATCAACTTAACGAAAAAACCGCAGCTCTGTAAATTTATATCATTGGTATATTACCTTCTAGGTGTGCCGTCGTTCGTGGGCGGAATAACTGTGACCGTAACTTGGGCACTTGTTTTCAGTAGATCGACCATCTGATCGTGGCTGAGGGTAGACACGGCGACCTTGCAAATCTCGACCAATCGCGATCCTTGCCTGAGACCAGCTTGCCACGAAGAGCCCATGCTCTCGACTTGCGTCACCACACCATCAGGTTGTACGTGAAAACCCAATTGGCCAAGGGCATTCCTTTTGAGGGACAGCTCCGAGGCTGGGGCGCCCTGAGTAACAGCCCGCAGACGGGCTACAATTTCCATGAGCTCGTCGCGGTCGCCATAGTCGCCTCGAACGTGGATCGTTATGCATTCGCCTTGATGATGGTACAATCGAAGGCTAAAATCAGTGCAACAGTTAGAATGTTCCTTTTAAACTTTGATAATGAAAAGCGGAGGGTGTAAAAATAAATAGTTTCATTATTTCATACTAATTTAACCTTAAAATTAATGCACCTTAAAACTTACTAATTTAACCTTAAAATTAATGATAATTAAGAATGCTGTCCAGTAAGTTTCGAAAAATCGTACCTGTTAGTCTGAGCGTGCCATCCTAAAACGCTGATGCAGGGCGTGACAAAGACGATCTGCCTCGAGTGCTCTTCGATCAAGACTATCGTGTCGATGCTTATGCCGAGATAGCAATCCGTATTTTGATTGCTGTCCTCGAGAATCACCTGCCAGCAAATTGCGCCACGCTGCGAGGCGTCGCAGGATAGACGAGGCCGAGCTGCGGTTTTCTTCTTGCTGCTGAACGACATTATTGCTGAGGAGAAGAGTAATAAAAAGCGAAATTATTCAAGCTGTACTTTATTGATAATTAGCAATTAATTTTTTTTTAAATCGGTGCATATTTTTTAATAATGTGTTCAATTTTTTGATGACATCAACAATAGAGAATGTAAATTGGTCAAAGAATTAATATGTATTTAAGTGTAAAAGAATTAAGAATTAAGTGTAAAATCAATAATTAATTATTTATTTTATGCAAACATCAAAGTCGCTGACTTTTCACCTCTCGCCAACATATTGAATGGAGATGCCATAAGCATGTATACGTTTAAAGTCGGCATCGGACAATTCGAGAGTAGAAAATCTCGTGACACACTTTTCGCATCTCGACACTCACATTCCACAGCCAGCAACAATCATGCATTTACAAGAATCGAAGAGAAAAAGAAACCTTCCTATATACTCACAGAACTTTTGTCCGGTCTCAACGAGGGTCGTGGATGAATAGTTGGTGGCGAGATCCTTGAGGTACTCCTGTCGGGTGCGCGTGGCCATCGTGGCGAACTTCTCGGATCTATGTGCCGCGTTCTCCGCGTTAATGACCTTGGCGAGAATGAAGTCGGCGAAGTGTTTGCCTTTGGAGAAAGTGGCGCCGGCCGGCACTGGCGGACCGAATACCGGCACCTCCTTGCTGCGCGACACCGACACACTGTACTGCGTGTTCTCGGTGCACGGATTTATAGCGCGCACGATTATGAAGACGTGCTGGAACTGCGAGCGTATCCTTCGCGGACTGAAAGCCAGTGCTCCTGGCTCCTGTGTACGTACAAGAGATACGTTAGCAAAATTTGATAATTTCATTTACTTTTATAAGTATTGATATTTATGCGTGAGGATCAAACGTTTTCTTTTTTTTTAAATATTGCTAATAAAATGAACAAATAGCTAGTTTTAAGCGTATGCTTTAAAGTATCTTTCAAATTAGTTGCCCGCATTGAAAAAGAACGTCTTCTAACTCAGCTATTGTTATTATAAATATATAAATTAAAATAGTTTTATTTATAGCAACCTAGGAGTTTAAACAGAGAATACACAAGTAAAATTAATAGCACTGTTTTGCGAAAATGCTATATGGATTCGTAAAATAGTCACAGGAAGAAAATCATTACTTTGCCTAATATAACAAGACAATGTAGCAATTAGTTAATGCCGCCAGAATGTAGAGCAGTAGAAAGAGATGATTTTACCTGGAAGACAATAGTGACTATATCATTTCCAATGTGCCGCTTTCTAAGTAGCTGCTGACGGTTATTCGGTGTGAAAGGAAGCATAGTCGAAACGTGGAAGGTGACTTCCGCTCCACGGTGAGTTGCCGCGACTGCATGAGTCCCCGTAGAGTCTGTTCTCGTGTCCAGACCCGCCTTGTATCCTTCGAATCCTCGCAGTCTTATTCTTTGGCCTGTTTTTTTTAGACAAACAAAGAAAATTTAAAAGCTGTTTGTTTAGTTAAAGAATCATAAAAATGCTTTCATCGGTATTCAAATGTATACATAAATAATATAAGATTTTGCATTTATCTTTTGCAATTGGAAGGTGGAATTTGTCAATGAACAAAGTGCAATTTAGGTATTCAATATCGGTATGTAGGAAATGTAGATAGTGAGTTTTAAGTACGTACCAATTGAGTCTAAGAATTCGAGAAAAGCTGGACCAGCATGCTGATTATTGTACATTTCCTCTTCTGTTCTCTGACCAGCTCTACAGTAGAGCACGCCAACCTTGTACCTGATAAACGATAAAACCACACGATCAATATAGTACAAGGAGTAATTTAAAAAGGATAGTTTGACGATCGATCGATTCGAGCAGTTCTGCGGGCAGTGCAAGTGGAAAAGGTGGAGTGCACAAACCTGTTGGAGAGGCCCTGCTCGTCGAGCCTGGCAAGCGCCTCCTCGGCAGCCGGGGTGCCCAGTCTGAGGCAGTTCATCTGGACCTCGGGCGCGACGAGCTCGAGTATGTCCCTGGTCGGTATCCTGGCCTGCTGGGGCCTGGCGCCCGGTAGAGCCTCCTCGGGCACCGATCCCCTCAGCGTCAGCAGCTCGGACGTCCTCACGATGATCCTGTACTGCTGATTGTCCTTTCTGACGCTGAGAGCGACCGGTCCCAGCTGCTCGTCCATGCCGAACCAGTTCTGATGCTCCCGGCCGAGGAAGTAGCGGCGGAAGTAGTGGGCCCCCTCGTCTATGCTCTCGATCGGAAGCGGTCGCTTCTGCAGGGGACAGGTGTGCTTCCAGAGGGTCTCGGTCGGCGCCGGCTCGAGGACGCTTATGCCGTAGGCGAGGGCCGGACGGTGCAGCCCGTTGCCCTGGGTGCGACGCGTCAGGCCGACCTCGCGCTCGCCCTCGCCGCCCGTCTCGTTACGGAAGAATGGACAGGACTCCAGCAGCTCGTTGCCTGCAATATTGTATAGTGCGGAGTGCCATTAACGTTATTTCTTGGATACGCTTCTATTGATTTCAAATCGGTTAGGTGATAAGCGGGGAAAATATTTGCAAATCGTTTGTTATTTTAATTAAGTAGATTTAGTTGAGATCGGAATTATGGCTACATTTGTGCAGAATTTTAGTGACATGATAAAGATAATTTTGATTATAAAATAAACGATATAGTTCAGAAGCAATCGATACAAAATCAAATTAGCTACAAAAACGCAACCACTTTATCGTCTGACAAAGAAAATAATTTGTACTTATTCAAAAATACTTTGATAAATTGTTATAATTTATGATGTTTACTTTTAAAATCTATATTATTACGAACCTAAAAGCAAATCAAACCGGAAATTGAAAAAATAAAAAAGTTATAGGTATTGAAAGAATAAAACGGAAGAATAAAATTTATTTTATTGCTATAATTATTATATGAATCATAAATTTATATTTTCTTTTTGACATAAAATATTTTTATATTTTGTACTAATAAAAATCAGGAAAGATTTTAGGTGTACATCATAATAATTCGTAAAAAGAAAAGAAACACAATTGCTCTACGCCCAGGTGCCGGGATAGAAAGGTGCAGTTTAGGCGCTAGTATTAGGAAAAATAGCATATATGCATCATGCATGGGAGAAAAATGGGCCCCGTTTTTTTCTCCCAAGCTGCATAATATACTATTATTTAATAAGATTATCATTTTGATAATGATAAATATATACTTGTACAAAATATAATTTAAAACAATTTTCATTTACCATTTTGCTTTCATTAAGAAACTTGTCCTATTTAAAATAGTGCGCATCTGAATACTCCACGCTACCTGCATTATCGACGATATCGATAGGTATTGAATCACGAATGTACCTACCTAGCATTTATTGAGAAGTTGTTTACATTCAGAAGTCAGATGCGCCAAATAATAATGTGAATGATTGTAAAGTAAATGAATTTTTAATTAAAAGACTACTGACAACGAATAAGTTAATATTTCAAAGTATTTAAGACTATTTAAGTTCAATAATGGTATGTATTTCGTTATATTTATATATATTCATACCGAGTAAACTCTAATTATCTTTCAGGTTATGCGAATGAGACCATGTCACATAGTTTGGTATGTATTTTTATGTTTATACATATTCATAATAAATAGACTGCAATTATTTTTCAAATTACACTAATGACGCCATATCGCATAGTTTGGATGGGGGATATTTACTATTAGGATGAAGTAAAACAAAGAAATAGTACAGGTACGCATGCAAATTATTAATTATATTATGCATTATATTTTTATTAAATTTTAACTGAATTATTTTTATTTGCTCGATAGATTTTGATTTAAGAGATCTTAAATTGTGAATTTTGTATGTTATATTGGGGAGAGTTATATACGTTAACATACAATATCATTAAAATATAACTACGATCATATAATAAGTGAATTCTCAATGTTACTTTATTATCAGGTTCATTAAATTTTATTCAATGAGACAAATAAATATTCTTGGTAGCTTCAATCCAAAATGATATTAAATACCTGTAAATAAAGTTCTCGTACATTAAGATCTATGAAAGGGTTTAAGCGGCAGGATTATCTACGGTATTTATTTAGTATTTATTTTTATTCACTTGATAGATTTTGATTTAAGAGATCTTAAATTGTGAATTTTGTATGTTATATTGGGGAGAGTTATATATGTTAACATACAATATCATTAAAATATAATTACGATCATATAATAAGTGAATTGTCAATGTTACTTTATTATCAGGTTCATTAAATTTTATTCAATGAGACAAATAAATATTCTTGGTAGCTTCAATCCAAAATGATATTAAATACCTGTAAATAAAGTTCTCGTACATTAAGATCTATGAAAGGGTTCAAGTGGCAGGATTATCCATGGTAACAAAAATGTTTTAGAACACATATTTTTAGTTTAAAGCTTTTTTTGAAGATACATAGTTTATAAATAAAGGACACCTGTACTCGAGATTTGTATACTTGAAATTATATGTTTAATTAGGTAGAACGATTTATGAAGAATTCGGTCGATAAAACAGTTAAACCGGTATAAACAGAACTTTGACAGCCGGCTAACCTATTTCATGTCTATGTTACCACAACACAGCGATCGTTCTCGAACCGAAGAAATAAATGCTCGAGGCAGTCGTGTGATAAGTACTGACCTTTGCCGTCGCCGGCATCTTCCTCCGGCGCCTCATCGGGCGTCGAAGCCCTCAAGGAACTGGCGGCGGACGCGCCGGTCGCGGTGTTCCTCCTCCTCGCCAACAAAATGCCCCGCAGCTTGGCGGCATAACCTAAATTGGCTGTGAGGGACTGGCAGTCGTAGTGAGCGAAAGCTCGCCTCCTGTGTCTTTCCTCGACGTCGGCCGAGACAACGGGACTCGTGCACGGCTGCTCGTCACTAGGATTCACGACACTGGTAGTGCGGGGCGGTTTACTGCTGCCCCAGAGCCGATTCAGCTTGAGACGCAGCTTGGGACTGGATCCGCTGGGTCCGCATACTTCGTCCACGTCCGGCGACTGAGCGTCCGACTGTTGCTGCTGCTGCTGCTGTTGTTGCTGCTGCTGCTGCTGCTGGAGATGCTGGTGCAGCATCTGTTGTTGTTGCTGATGATGATGATGAGATTGGCGACGCATCAGTAGCTCGGAGGCTATGGGACTTCGTAGTGCTGGATCGCCGGGCCGAAAGTCCTGTAGCATCGCCAGGAGATTGTCGTTCATCGAGACCGACTGAGCCACCACATCGATGCTACCTGTTGAATAGAAGGGAGAGAGAGGTGCGCTTTAGTTTTCCGAGTGGTGCGAGTGGAGGGGCTGAGGGCGATTCGTGACGCGCGCTCTCCGGTGAAATGTGTTTATTTACAGTGGGGCTATAGGGTAGGTAGGTACTTTTAGGTGTCGAGCGGAGTGTTCGCAGTGAATGGTAATGATGCTCGTTTCCCGGCTTTCTTTAATTATAGTGGGATGAAATTATTTGCGGGAGTACCCCAGGTCATTCTGCTAGTCGAAAAAGTGTTTCGGTTTTTATTTGTTGACCATTGAATATATACTGCATTCGACGTGTGAGTTCGGGTACTTCGAAAAACTATTATTTTAAGCTCTTTAATATATTTCAAAGATTTTTTGCACACATATATTTTATAGATAATTTAGATCAACAATCATGAGACATTACTAATCTTTCATTGTTTTAAGTTTAATAAAAAGTTTTGTGTCAAAATTTAGTTCATTATTATACTGAAAAAGTATATTTCTATTATAATTGAAATAAAAATGAAAATTTAAAATTTATGGTGGTAAAAAAAGGATTCAAACTTTCATCATATATTCATTAGTTTTATTCAACTTTGCATGATACGAATAATTGACCAAGTGATTGATTTTATTATATGCAGTGACATTATAACTTTATTGAAATTGTGTGCTACATTGATGGTGAAATTTGAAATGTAGGTGCAATTCTACGTAACAATGATTTGTCGTGATACTTTTGTTGCTTTAGTTTTAAATTGCTTCATCTTACCAAGCATCACTCCTTCTGTTGCAGCAAGCAAATCAACGAAAACCAAAACGAAATAATACAATTAAAATCATTTAAGTTTGATAAATAGTTCATTTAAAAAATTCTAATACTCTTTTAATATATATATAAGAATAATCAATCCAAAGAAAAATTACGAAAAAGAAGCCCTACAGCCTCTTTAAATTTGGTCAAAATAAATACACTGGATGTCCATATTACTATAAAAATTAGATTCGTTCTTGAAAAAAAGTTGATCGGGGAAAATGGTATATTGTACATACCGTGTGAGCCATACTCTCGGCGCAACGGCGTCTCCGGGACACGCGAGCCGGGATCAGGACTGTGGGGCAGCTCGAGACTCGAGTTCGAGCGGTGGAGGGCCAAACCACGGCCGACCCGACTCCCCGGGCCGACGCTGCCGCCGCCGCCACCCCCGCCGCTGCCCCCGTTCACCGGCAAACTCGCAATCATCTCGTCATTCTGAAAAACAAAGCAATCAATTAGATATTATGCAGTTATATATGAATTATTATCAAATTTTTATTTTTTTTTTAATTAGTATGAACCGAATATGTTTAGTTATACCTATATAGGTATTGCCAAATAAAACGTACTATATTTCGTTAATAAGTGTTCTATGTAATAAGGGTTTTTGTTTGAAATCATTATCCAAATAAAAGGCTGGCGGAGGGCGCAGTTTTATTTTTTTTCAGGAGTACGTAGTTTCAAAGTATAAGTTTGATTATATTAGTGGTAAAAAGAAGATTGTAAAAGAATAATAACGTTAATAACTAAAGGGAAAATTGTGATAATTGAATACTGAGAAGCAAGCAAGTCAAGGTCGCATTACACAGAATTGAATTAAGGATATTTCTGTGCGTGCCATAGCAATGTATATATTTAATAACCAGCGTCAAAGAAATAGAAGGTGTTATTAGATTAAGTAACCGACCGAATTAATTAGTGTAATCAATTTGGTCGAAAAAATCTTACATCATTATCTTAATTCGTATACGTGTATAATGACTAATATTCCATATTTGCTGTCTGCTATTCAAATAAAATTCCTTCTCGCACGACCCAACGGTGAACTACATTACGAAACACATATTTTACTATTCATATTCAATACAGGAAGGAAATGTAAGCCGAGCATATGTGTATATATACATATCGAAACTTATTGCGATATCAAAAAGTGTCGATATATATACCGACACTTTTTGCGCCAAACACATACAATTAATCGGCACATTAAACACAAAATAAATAGGGAAAAACTTCCGCTCGTCCACTTGGAGCAAATATTTGCAGTAGCGCAATACGTACAGTTAAGAGATACGTATACTCGCGCGAGTAAAATTGCAAGATTCAAATTCTGGGAAACGGAGTAGGGAAAAGTGGAATCGTCATCATCATCATCTCGAGTCTGTGTGTGCGCGCGCGTTCCACGCGAACCTCCATATAGCTCTCGTATCTCGCGCGCAAAAGTGGGTTTAATTAAGCATGAGGGAGGGGGGCATGTCATAATCACGCGAAAAGGGAGAGAACTGTGCGCCGCCGGTGCTGCAGGTGCGTCATGTCCCACGAGGGATCGCTATATATATATGCGTACACGCATAGGGCGCAAAAAAAATAGTATATACATATAGAAAACACAATACGAGTGCGTGCGCGCAACTTCTCATGCCTCTTCATTCGAGTATACCTGTATCCCCTCGGAGTCGCCGCACTTCATTTTTTAATTGGTAATGGTTTTTTCTATTATATACATGAACCAAAGTCGCGGGCGGCGTCGCGGTTCGACAACCGGCTACTGCACTGCGGATGGCATGAAGTAGATCTCATATCGTATCTGCGTTTACGTCACCGCGGCTGAATTTGAGGCGCGAGCGGAGATGTGTGTAACGATGGTGTTTCAATTAAGTTATTACGCTCGCTTTGGGGATATACGCGCGCAGGCTATTGTTTATTGTTTTTTTATTCGGTCTGAAAGGCTGAGAGAGCTCGCGAGTGTCTGCGTACTGGGAATATAAGTACAATTGTTTATTGTAATAAGACTTGCCCGTGTGTGTGTGTTGTTAGACGGAGCTGTAATGACGGAGCGTTCGCCTTTCGGTGCTTGTATGTATAATTTTGTTGAAAGATGGGCTCGATACATAGTATCCATTTTTGCTTTGATAATTATTACACATTGCTTATTTACTCTTCACGAGCAAATACCGTTAATTTCGTTTATTGGAATTTCTAAATTTTTTAAATAATAATAATACATTTCTAATACAGGTTTAAAGTGCTTCTGTCATGGTAAAGTTGAAATTTTTAATTTTTTTTTTATCACCTAAAACGTCGAGTCCTGCCAACGAACTTTTTCATCAACCTTTAATCAAACGATTAAGCAGATTATTACCGAATTCATTCAAGAACTTGAGAATTCCTCGATCACTATCAAACATTTTTTTATAACTATTGTATACACAAACGTGCGCTTATGAAAGTTCGTGCAATGGCCGCAACTACTAGTTAAATTGTTAGACACAAACGTGAAATTTTAAATGCCAACGGTAATTCATAGGATCAATTTAAAATTGCAATAAGCAAGTATAAAAATCGAGACCTAATGTCGAGGGTCCTTTTATTAACTCTAACAGGGTGTATAAACTCATGTGTGCGACAGAGAGAAAGTGGAGAGAGAGAGGGGAGGGGCAGGGGGGGGGGAGGCAAGCACATATCCGCATAGCGAAGAGGAGCGAGAGCAGCAACAGCAGCAGCTCATTGCCGGCATCCGATGCTCTGGCGCCGTCTGGCCCCACTTCTGAGATCACGTTAATTAACTTCGTTTCACTCGCGGGAGAACGAACACTGCTGCTGCTGCTGCTGCTGCTGCTACAGTATTGTTGCTGCTGCTGGACGCTGTCTCTCTCTCTCTCTCTCTCTCTCTCTCTCTCTCTCTCTCTCTGCACGTGTACATAATGCAGCAGCCCTTTATCTCTGGTGTGTATTGTCTCCCGTTGGTGCTTTGCGCGCGAAACTCGAGCTGGTGCAGGGTTATGTACTCACACACACACACACACACACACACACGTTCAGTGCGCAACGCGTTTATATATACTCCTTTTGTTTTTTACGAGCGTGAAGATATTATAAAGAGAGCCAAGTTTTTATTGACGGTGTTCCGCTCAATTATGCTTGACGAATTCATTCGCTGCCAACGCGCTTCTACCGCGGACGATCTGCAGTTGTATATATACGTATATAATGTATTTTTCAGAGATGCGACGATTTTAGGCGTTCGTTAGGTCAAAAATTATACGACTAGCTCGAAGCAGATTTCATGAAAGTTTATTACATCTTACATGTATAAGAAAATCTTAATAGAAACTATTGCCATTTTCGGCTGTATATATGATTGAATTCCTACACTATCCAAATATAATCAATCATACTAAACCTATTTTGCCGATCTCCTTTAACAGCAGCCTCGGGGTCATTCGCATAGCGGGGCATGAGCGAGATGAGTCAGCCCCGTCGCCACGCGCCACCCTAATGCAGTCGTACACACATCCCACCGAGTATATAAGCAAGCAAACGAGAAAGAGAGAGAGAGAACGATGAATAAACGCAAAAACGATTCGGAATTCCTTTCGAGCGCGAATATAATCCCTCGCCAAGCGTATATAGACTCATTTGGACGAGGCATCCAAGGCAGCAACAGCACAGCAGCGGCAGCAGCAACAGCGAGTCCCGAGAGTATGCGTCACTATGCAGCTGCGATTTCTCTCTCTTTCTCTCTACACGTGCAATTTGGGACGAATAATAGCCGGTAGTGGGCCTGCATTCCGCGCATTCCCCGTGCGCCTTATGTGTATCGTTTCGTTCCCGCGGCCTGTGCACCTCTCCCCATTCGTCGATGTGTATACCTGCGTATGTTATATATAGACCGCACGTGGACCAACGATGCGTCATGCTCGCCCGCGCGTTTTTCCGAAACTTTCGGACTATATATAATAAGGTGGATGTTAATCCGTTGGAAAGCGTCGCACCGCTCGGCGAGATTAGAATGTTATGTTGTATGTATACTCTTTTTTATTACGATTCGTTCACACGAGGCATGTGTGTGTGTGTGTGTGCGTGTGTTTTTGCAGCGGAGGATATCGGCTTACCAGTGACTTTCATATAGCTGACACTTTTCGAAAGTGTTGTGAATTTCGTTTGGTGTATATACGGCAACACTACACTCGAGGATGACGTGACAGGATGTAAAGCTGTGAGCACGAGTTTGACATTGCAGTTTTGACATTCTGTTTTGCTGATTACCGCGACTATTCTATATTTGTGCGTAATGTAGCACCTTTTCTTCGTTCGATAATGAAAATAATAATTTAACAGTCTGATGGATATTGCGTACCTCTTTATGATTGCAGTTCGGTAGAATCATTTACAATAGTCAATATTCCGTAAAATGATTGCCTAAACAACAGCTTAATTCGGAGTTATTGATCAAATCAACGTATGATAAATTTAACTCGATCGCGATACACTGGGACAACGAGAACAATCATAAATGCTATTTCTCAAACAGATTCTGGAATAAAGATCCCGTTATCGTTCCAGATTATGTAAAAATATATACTCGTATATATCAATGAATGATAATTTGCTTTCTTTTTCCATTGAAATAATCGATTGATAAACAGCGGTAAGAATTCTATCAATCAACCGCGAATTTTAATTCACATCCAGAGAAGATAAAAGCTCGTATATACGCGGCGATAAGGCATTTAATCCAATGTCACAACACAGTGAAATTGAAAAAGAGAAGAAAAAAAAAACAACAGCAAAGCCTATACTTACTCGTACATCGATCGAGCTGCGAAAGAAACGACTAAAAGAACTTCTTTAAACAATTGAAAACCAGTCCGTTTTAAAGCACGCGCCTGATGTTTACCTTGAGATAAAATTCGCTCTCTCGCACGCATAATATACTTTTTCCACGCTATTAAACGTATTACCGTATGCAAATTATACTCGGTATAAATTTGTGCACGATATAACGCGAAACTTGCAATGTTCATATAATACCGCTTGCCTTAACAGAAATAACGACATCGTTCGCTTGAAAAAAAAATGGAAAAAGAAAAAAGCAAAAGAAAATCCAAGTTGCGCGCAGTTACACAAGACAGGTGTGCATATATATATATAGGTAAGTACATATACATATATCGATGTAAGAAGATAAATAAATCCAAGTCAGCTGATGAGCGAGCCGATAAAGACATAAAACGCGTGAGAAAAAGGCTGGCTTTAACGCAGACCTGCCCAGTTTACGTATACGGGATATATACGCTCGTACGGCTAACGAAGAGAAATAGACTCGCATCCATCCGCGTGTTGTATACAACAACGATAGAAACGAGCAGCGTTTGCTTCAGGATTCGGATGCGAGACATTTCTGTCCACTGGGCTCGCCGAGTGTTGCGACAGCTGCGTGTTTAAAATTCGCAAAAATTAACGAAGAAATTTTTTTCCCGTATCATACGTCTAAATTATATAGACAGGATTAGCGATACTTTTCTTAATTGTGTCTCCCGAGTGGTACGATCAAGTGAGCGGAATATACGCGGAGTTCTATATAGATGTGGAAATGCGTGTTATATTATACGAGTGATAATGGCCTGCTGCGAGTGGGAATTTATTTTCTCGCGCGCGCGAAATGTTCACTACGGCGCTACGTGGATCAGCGATTCTATATGTGACTAATGATGCTTTTAGCTTTATATATTGATTAGCTTTGTACACGTGTAAGAATTAATAAAGTTGCATATTTTTATGGAAAGTTTCATTAGCTGCATTGGAAAATGTTGTTTCTCATAAAGCAGTGTTATCGTTATTATAAATCGTACGGCTGTATAAATTTAATTTTTGCACACTTGATACGTTTATCTTCTTCTATATAGTATATGGGATACTTTCGATGGTGTGGTTTTCATAAGTGTTTTTCTCATCGCATAAAAATAAGCGATCCAAGTCGCTTAAAAGCAAATCTTTCACTTGTACACAAGGACGGAGAAACACGCTTATACACGCGACACAACTCAATCCTAAATCAAAAACCCAATCGTTGACGAATGAGTAACTTAAGTAGCAGCAGAAGTGCATTAAAGATCGCGTCGCAGAGAGAGAGAGAGAGAGAGAGAGAGAGACAAAGCGGGACACGTGGATCAGGATCAACGATGGTTTCGTATACCTTGGCAGTTGGCACAGCCGCGCAGCAACCCTCTCACTCACTCATACGCACTGCACACACACACACACACACATGCGCGCGCGCTCGTCCACTCCGCGCCTATAAAACTTTTCGTGTGTGACTCAGATACGGAGGAATGCGGCTTACGGCCATTTGGGCGGTCTGCGAGGCAACAGCAGCAGAACAGGAGAAGAACATAAGTGTGGAGGAACGAGAGGAGGAGGACGAAGTAAACGGCGATTCGCTCCCGCGTCTGGTGGCGGTGAGAGTTGAAAGAGAGTTCCATGTATTATATACACACAGGCGAGCGCGCGCGCGCAACGACGAGCTTTCCGGCATTTCCGTAACTCGTAAATCGCCGCGCGCGTATTATCTTCCATCAAAGAGGATTTCCAATAGCGCTGCGCGTTCGCGACATTTCTTTTACATCGCGCGCGCCTCTGTGTCAACGGGAATTAGTATTATATATATATATTTGATGTGTATACGCGTGGCTTATCATTTATATATCGAAGGCGCGGGCGACGGTTCCTTTTTTCCCGTGATTTCTACCTTTTTCTTTTTCTCGGACTCGCTCATGCTTTATTCATGCACACTTCGCGGCACACCGACCGCCACGTGTGAGGTTAATGGATGTTTATATTTTGAAATTAATGCAGACAGAGAGAGAGAGATTTTCATCTGCGCGCGTGAACGTTCGGGATGTCGGTCTTTGAGAAAGCGGAATTCGATTGGGCATTTATTTATGCGCGCGATTATTCGTTTAAGGATATTGCGTAAGAATTATAGTGATGGGATGAAATTGGCGTCTTCGTGTGTTCTTGCCTTAATTCTGAATACTGATGATTAATCCGATATAAGTTGCAATGCGTTTCCGCGCCACCGGTATAAATTATCGATATGTTCGACACTTTTATTGTCAACGTATAAGTATATTTGTGTAGGAAAAACAAAATAATATAAGAAAGTTTAACGTATAATCTGATTAAAGCTGTGAGCATATGCAATACTCATTGATATTTTACTCATGAGCACGAATGCCACACCTAATACAGCTGATGAATTTGTACAAAACTTCAATGGCTCATTCCAACATGAAAACGTGAATTCAGCTCGTTGTAAAAGTCTCAAGTTAAAACTTGTATAGAATACACGAAAAAAAAAGAATGGTTCGCGATATAGCACTTATTAATGACTCATCATCTAAGTTACCCACTATTATACCCAAGACATCAGGATTAAAAAAAGCTTTCACTGAAAATTACACACCAACGCCAGTGTCTAAGCGTAAAAACAGACGCAATCACACAGGTGAGCAGCGAAGGAACGAACAAAAAAGGTAAGTTATAAGTAGGTAGATTTCCTCGAGTCGACGGCAGTTTGGTATATCGTCGACAAGAACCTCGACAACGGCTCGCGATCTCGCTGGTATAATAAAGTTATATTGCACGCGCTAGTCGCGACAATTCTTGTTATCACGATGCACATCTCTAACAGCCGCGATAGAAATCGCAAATATATATATATAAAGGTGGTGTTCGGGCAACCGGAACATCGACCGATCTATTCGCTATACACGCGGTATCGAGAGTTGAGAGAGAGTTTCTATAGTTTAACAATTATCTCCTCTCTCGGGCTATGATTCTCGATCTTTGCTGTGATTCAGACGGCTGGAGAGTGAAAAGGTTCGAGTGTCTTATGCAAACTTTTCAGCTGATAAGATGATACTAGAGGATTTTCGCGAGGAGCTGCTGGATTTACGCCGATGTGTCAGTGCCTATAGACATATAGTAGTTTTCCAGAGTAATACAGGTTATTATATTAATATTTAAAATTTTGTGCAAAATGTTTGGTGTCGTGTGTTCAGAGCAAAAGCGCTACTACTATTACTATAACGTGTGTGTTCTATAATGATTCTGAAAGCAATTCAATTCATTCTGGCTCGGTAATAAAAAATTATCAGAACGTAAAGAAGTTTCTTTCATTATAAAACTTGAAAATTTGAATAAATTAGTAATAATATTCAAAATCTATGTCTTGCATACAGTTCTTTTGTAATTAATGGAACATAAAATGTAACAATAATAATATCCTGGTACACACACACACACACACACACACACACAAAATAAGCTCGAAACCGTTCCAATAACCGCAAAATTTTCTAAAAATAGCTGTTCACCGAACATTTACCATATCCCTGTATATATATTATATTACATCGTCGGAAGGACTGGTGTATAAACGCGATCTTGAGCGACGAAGACGACGGCGACGATATATAGACGAGACGAGAATGAGAGAGAGAGAAGGTCGAGGGCCTGCGAATCCGGTCCCCGAGCTCGCGAGCTTAACCGGAAGTCGGGCGTGTCCGCCCTAAAAGAGAAAAGAGGAGAAAGAGAGAGAGAGAAGAGAGAGGGAGTGAAGGAGACGAGGAGGATGAAGAGGAGAATGGCAAGAGAGGGGGATAAACGACTCCGATGTTGCAGTGTTACGAGCCTGGTGAACTGGCCGCGCGACTTTGTACCGATATATCCTGCCGTCGTCGTCGTTGACTTAATCTCCACGATGCACTTGTATGTATATATGCGATTATCGCAGATCGCTTTTATTTCCTACTGCTATTATGAAAAGTTGTGGTAAAGTAAAATCGACCATGAAAGTTTTTCTTTTCGTAGAAAATTATTGTATAAGATTTAAAACGGCAAATAATGAGGGTAATTCACTTGAAGTTATTTTGTTTTAATATATCCAAATTTACTACTTTTATGTAAGACCCACATTTTATAGAAGGATTTCCACTGCGTGAATTCGGCTTTCAATGAAAAATCGTTAAAAATTTACGGCACGAAACGGGAAAACTGGTACAAAAACTCGTAAACTTTTACGCAAGAATCGTGACAGTTTTTCCGGACGTTGAGAAAAAAAAAAGAATAGACAAGCTATCAATTTTTCAATAAATCATATCAAGAGTTCTGAGTGCAGCCGTATAAAATATTGGAATAAATTGAATACATGTGCAAGTAGTCAAAGTTCAGTATAGGCTATTATTAGGTTATAAATCTGTAGTTGTATGATATTAATAAAATTAAGCTCGTATATTAAGCATCAAAAGAATACGGTGAAAACTGCAGTGACTAATATATTTCGATACTCAATAAGAATGTATATTGACTTTCAACAATTTTAACACGTTGTTAATTTTTTAAACGATTTCCACATTAGATAAAATTATTTTGACAATAATATTGTCATACAGTATAAGCGACTAAGCGAATTTTCAGTTATAATGCAGTCTCGAATAAACACTCGTGACCAATACTCATCGCCGCAATCAACTCGGCAGTCATTAGAAAAATCTCTCTGGCTAAGTACACAGTGATCGAATCCACCTTCGCACGTTCTTGCTCTAACTTCCCGGATCTATAAAAATTTACGCTAATACCGAGCTTGGGGAGGACGTACAACATCAGTGGAAAAGTCGAAATACACACAACTCAGCTCATCAAGCATCGTAAAACGCTTCCCCGACAAACGCGTCTCACCCACGAGCAAACGGAAAAGTGCAGCCGCCTCTCGAAAATCTCTCTCGCTCGCTGGTATCATCTTTCTCCCCCCTCCCCCAGCGCTCATAGCGCTCGTATAATCTCCCGCTCGCAGCTCGCGCTCGATCTCTACAAGTTCAGTATACATATATACGTACAGGCAGGTATAGACGTACACGTACGAGGCTTATATGCCAGCAGTTCGCCTCAGTTCCCCAGATCCCCGCGCGCTGCACGTACAAATCACTTGCACTGCCGCAGCTCGAGTCTCTGTGCACTCCTCTCTCTCTCCCTCTCGCTCCCAATGTGGCGATTGGCGTTATACTCGCGCGCGCGTGCCATCCACCTTGTACCCGAGCTTATCTGATGCGAACAGGCACAGACACACACACACACAGAGAGAGGTACATGTAGTGGTGGCAGCGCAGAGCCATGGGAATGCTCGGAGTGCGTGCAACCGCATTCAGGTGCGCCGCCGCCGTCGTCGTCGCCGCTCGCGGTGCATCTTGTATATATATAGAGCCGTCGGTGAGCGTCGAATGGCATCGCTCTCTTTGTATATATACATACATATATATGTATGCATCTGATGTAAGTGACTGTAGGTAAGTAGGGAGAGTTCGCGCGCGTGTGTGTGTGTAGAGAGTCGGTGCAGGAGAGCGCATCCGCGCGCGCGGCGCTCACCAGCTTGTTCGGATATCTGCTTCGATAGGTTTCACGGATGACGTGCTTCACCCGTACATATATATATATATACCCTCGGTCGAGTGCAGTGCAGGCCCCCAAGCTGCTGCTGCTACTGCTATGTGTGTGCAGTGCCTCCTCGATTCTCTTGCGGCGGTGCTGCGATGCCCTTGAACACCGTGGCGGCGCTTTCGGTTTTCGTTATACGAGAATCTCGCTGCTTTGCCGCGCCGCCGCCGCCGCTATATATGTATATGTACGTGGATGGAGATCGAGCAAGCTCGATATTCGATATTTGGAGCTTATTCAGTGTTAAAGCTAAAATGTATATGTATATTTGTTTCGATAACTAATGATAGAATGATATTTCATGATTTTTTATATGAAATGAGGTTGAATTTGAATTCAAATCTGCGTAATTAGGGTAAAAAAGTAATAAAATATTCTGTATAATTTTGTTTGATTATTGTTGCAGGTGCTTGGAAAAATGATAGCTGATGAACACGCAGCGATTCTTTTTAATCGATTGAAAAGTAATGTTATATATATTTAGTTATGAGATTCTATAATTACGTGTTAGTTGATGGTATCGAATTGCGGCAAAAGGTACATGTACAATTTACGTAAAAAGATCAGCTTTCAAGCAAAATCATATATAACTTATAAAAACATCGTTGTCGTTAAATTTAGACGAGTAAACGAACAGTAGCCACCGAACCAACAACCGTCATCGTATATATAGTTCAAAGCCAACTGCAAATCTTAAACCAGTCAAAACCTGTCAATGTTTTCCGATGGCGCTTATAGCTGCACGCAATTCCCGCACTCGCGCAAAATCAGCTGACGAATCGTAATGTACTCTAGAGCGACGAAGACGCACGAGGCCGTGAATGACAAGTGTCCAGTAAACGCGTTAACATACGATCGACTATATACTCGAACCTATATATACACACATCTGTCTCTTCCCCAACACATATACACACACATAAAAAGACGCACAGAAAAGCCGTCTTATTAGCGTCACGCGCTCGCCAACTAGTTATGCAAATAAACGCGCATTCTTTGACGCGATTCACGGGCAATTTGCGCCCGCAGTGCGCCCCTTACGCGTACGCATATACCCTCTCTCTCTCTCTCTCTCTCTCTCTCTAGGCACAACTGCAGCATTGCATGCAATATATGTATATATATATATATGTGTGTGTGTGTGTGTGTGTACAAAAGAGCGACAGCTCGTTTGTCCCCGCGTTTAACGAGCTCTAGAGATGCGCGCATACCATTGCCCGTCTAAGATTAGGCGAGCACTTTTTGCGTCTGCAGGTCAGTGCAACGTGACTGCTTCGGGATTGACGTGCCAGAGAGAGAGAGAGAGAGAGAGAGAGAG
>UELU01147944.1:2836-27704 GCA_900490025.1 Megastigmus dorsalis
TATTTCGATGCAGTAAGGGCGGGAAATTTACATTTTTAGTGACTCCGACGTCCCCTTAATATTCTTTTTTTAATATTTAATTTTGATTTTAAAATTTTTTTTTTTTCAATTTTTATTCTTTAAATAGAATACCGTGAAGGGCGTAGTTCCGGGTAAACTAAGCGTAAACGTGCAGTATTTTTCATATCTTAGACGAATAGCATGAGAAAGTAAAAATTTTTCATTTTATTTAACTTTATTCAAGTTTTATCTTTAATTTAATACGTTCGAATAAAAAAAATTTGAGAAAATAAATTAGTAATTAATGAAAATATGAAAAAACGTCCTGGGAGCAGTTCCGGATCAGACTAATCGCATGCGGACGTAGTTTCTGATCAAACGGTACCCTGTTCCTGATCACAAGAAATACATGCTTTAAAAATCAGGAAAAAAATATATTTAACTTTCTCATTATTAATGTTTAATCTATTAATACAATAAATAACAATTATTATTATAACATAAATAATAATTTATTATTATTACATAAATAATATTTATTATTATTACATAAATAAATTAATTATTATAAGTAAATATAAGGTAATATCATAAGTAGGAATGCATTTGCAATAAGTCTTTGAAATGGTTAACATTCTTTTTCTGATTATTTTTTTACGGGTTTTGGCTTTTTGGAGGTTGGCTTTTTGTCGTTATATTTCTTCTTTTCCTCTTATTTTTCCTTTTTTATTTTCATCTTCTTTAGACTCTAGTAGAAATTCTTTTTCAATTCTTTTTCTTCTTCTAATTTTTTTTGTGAGAGTTCTTCATGATAGTTTATCCACTGATCAGATGTTGCTACTGCTGGTACTAACATAAAACATTGGTCATAACCTTAAAAATGGCAAATTATATGTACATAAAATCTTTATATCTTGATCAGAAACTGCTCTTTGCAAAAAATAACATTTTATTTTTAAAGCTAGAAATTCATTAGCCAGTATCCAGGTTAAATTTAAAAAATATAAGTCTGAGAAATAATTGCAACGCGGAGCATTTCCTCATCAGTTGATCCGGAATTGCGAAAGCATATGGGAAAAGGGATCAAATCCTGATCATCTATTTTTTTTATTGATAAAGTTATTTAGCTCTTAAAAATCTTTTTGTGTTGTATTAATCAAGTATTTAATAAGCAATAATGCAAAACTTACCTCGTGACGGTGAAAAAGCATCGCACAACAAAACTAAAATTGAAGGCGCGTTTCTTACGGGCGACTGTAAGAAAATGGCGTCGATCTCAATTCACATGAAGACGTCCGAAATTATATTTCTTTTTTTAATTTTCTACACACAAATATATTCTGAAACTTTAATACTAATAGATAATTGAATATTTCATAAATATCATATATTTTTATTTATGAATTTCCATTCAAATAAATCTAAATATAATGATTTATATAACGAATTGATTCGGAAAAGGGGTCTGATCCGGAACTACACCCTTCATGGTAATAGTATATTATGCACCTACGGAGAAAATAACTTAGGCAATATAGAACTCGTGTAAATTGACACCCGGGCCAAAGGCGAGGGCGGCAAACATGAGATCTGGGGTGGCCTATTTTTCTCCCATGGTGTATATTTTATTTTTCCTCGTACTAGCACCAAAAATACACATTTCCCTCCCGGACGCCGGAAGGAAATGTGGGACTTTCGGTGCAGGTATGAGGAAAAATAACTTACTAAAAGTTTAGTTAGCTGTTTACTAAAACTAAAAATCGAAAAGTCATTTTCTTAAATAAAACTAAAGAAAAAGAACATGAATCTTACAATTATTTTTTAGCCCCCAACCCACAAAAAGAGAATAAAATGAATTTTCAATTTAGAAAATCGGTTCATCCGTTCTCGAGATATAGAGGTATACATACATTCACACACATATACACACATGTATACACATACATCCACACAGAATGAAAAAAAAATTCTCAAAAATAGTCAATTTTTGTTCTAATGATGTTAAAAAAGGTTTTTAAGAATTTTTGGAAAAAAAAATTTTTTCCTCTGCGGAAGCAAAATAATAATAATTTATAGGGTGGAATTTTATAAAACTTGAACCACGTATTACATTATCATGGAGATAGTGACACAAAGTTTTTTCCATAAATTAATCTCTATCTACATATTTCGTTAAGTACAAGAACCGGAAAGGTAGGAATTTTTCCGACTATAGTACATCCTCTTAATAATCTACGAGCACATTAAATGTAGAAAAAGAATTCTATATAAATAAGCTAAATCTACCCATCCGATTGTGAAATCTAAACTAGTACATCATGCCCGATAAGATCGCCTTATTTAGAAAAGGAGTAAGTAATATATAGGATGAAAATTGAGAAAAAACAGGACGAAAAATGATAAATGAAAATCATAATCAATTTAACAGTCGCGCACGTGTATTTTGTAAAGATTGGCGGGTTGTGATCGTACCAGCTCTGACAGTAAGAAACCCTCCTATCGATAAGACTCTATCAACAAAACCAATTAGTTGAGCTGCTCTCTAAGATTAAATCCTTTATGCATATGTACTTCCCGAGCCTGCAATACATTTTTTAGGAGGAAGAAGAGAGGCAAGCAACTATCAATTAATCTTGAGCGTCTAAGATACTCATTACCTATAGTAAACCGAGTCCTGGCGCTCAAGGTGCTTTGACGCTGTCGAGTAAAAGGCGACCGGTATTACACATCGTAGATATGACTGGGAATTGGTCTTAGAAAACCAGATACTCCTTTTTCTCTGCCTCTCTACATGTGGTAAATCAATCAAAAACTCACTGTTTCACTTGAAAATTAGATCATGATTTTGCATTCGGCTTCTGCGTAAAAAATTGGAATTTAATAATTTCGCGTTAAATGTTCAAGACAGGGACAAGGTAGAGGGAATGAGAAAGATATAAAGGGAGAAAGGGAACGAGAGATAGATAGATGTATAGATATATGTTTATTTATAAAATTTTAAAAAAAATTTTAACATTTTACATTTGTTTCGAATTTTTACATTTTTTTTTTGCACTTAAATTGTGAACATAATATCAATATTGCATTTATCCGTGATATCACAGTCAGATTTATCAAAGTACTATACAGTCTTAAAACTATGTATTCTAGCTTTATAATAAATATCACGTAGTGCCAACAAATACTAACATACAATTAACGCAGTTAAAGTAAGACAATATCTATCAGTCAATAATTAAAATAAAAACTGTTGAACATGTATTCATAAATTCATGCTTACACACAAACACTGATAAATACACTCACACTTAAAAAACAATATTACAATGGAAAGAGCAAATATAAGTTAACATCCAGAAAACTCACTTATTTGCCCATAGTGTGAGGTGTAAATAGTGTTAGGTAATACAAACAGCCTTACCTAACATATAGATTTATTACGTCTTGAAATTAACCCATTAACGCCCAACTGCCGATTTTTTCAACTCAACTTTTGACGCTATAATTTTTAGTGTAAACATCCTGAGAAAAATTCAAAATACAGTGTTTCCGATAGTATAAAGTCTCATCTTTCAAATGCCGGTGCCAAAATTGACCTAAACGTCAAATTAAAAAAGTTATAGCTTATTTTTCGGGAAAAATACGTGATTTTTTGAATGTTTTAAAAAAAATTCGATATTTTGAATTTGGAAAAGCCTTAGTAGGTGCTTATTATTTAGATCAAAGGTGATCGGAACATCTCCTTAAAACCTAGTCAGAATTTTTTTATTTTATGCATTAGAAGCGGAGATATTGCTCTTTAAATATTGAGAATAACGTTAATTACCTAAAATATCTCCTATTTAAATTTTTGGAACATACGATTTAAAGAAATTTTTTTCATACATATAACCAATTTCACTATAAAGTTTGTCTCCTAAGCTTTAATTTCTTTTTTTATTTGACTATGTGCGATTTTTTCAAGCCGAGATATTACAGTTTAATGAAAAAAATCATGTTCTGATATTTTCGTAGGTTGCACCAAAATGACAATATCCAGGTTAGTAGATTGAGATTATCAAATCTTCACACCACGATATCTTGGCTTGAAAAAATCCTACAGATTCAACTAAAAAAAGAAATTAAAGTTTAAAAGATAAGCTTTCATATGAAACTAGCAAGATTATAGCAAAAATTTTCGTATACTATATAATACAGAATTACGGAATTTAATACTATTTCCAACGTTTAAATTGCAATATCTCGGCTTCTAATGAATAAAATAAAAAATTCTGACTTGCTATCAAAGATGAGATGTTCCGATCACCTTTGATCTAAATAATAAGCACCCACTAAGGCTTTTCCAAATATCGAATTTTTGAAAAAAAAATTTAAAAAATTACGTTTTTTTCCGAAAAATAAGAGATAACTTTTTTAATTTAACGTTTAGGTCAATTCTGGTACAGGCATTTGAAAGATCAGACTTTATACTATTGGAAACACTGTATTTTGAATTTTTTCTAGAAAGTTTACATAAAAAATTATAGCGTCGAAAATTGAGAAGAAAAAATCGACATTTGGGCGTTAATGGGTTAACTACCAATAATAAGACACAGATGCCGCACTTGGGTGGCTAAACATCGAGTTTAAGTGAGTGATAATAAACCGCCATCTTTAGTCCATACAAAGATCGTAAGTTTAGCAGGTTATCTGGATGAGAGTTCCAAAAGTGCACACAATGGACACGGAAATAACTTATTCCAGTTTCCGTGCACACTCCTGGTATTGAGAGTTCTTGTGCATCACCCCTACTACTGGATTTGAGTTGGTGCATCTTGAAAAATTTCGCTAAATATCGAGGCTCCTTAACTCGGAGAATTTTATAATTGTAATTGCGGAGAAATACGTTTTCCGAGTGTCTATACGCAGCCAGCCCAGCCACTTTCTGTAGGGAATGATGTGTTCATTTCTCTCAACACCATAGATAAATTTAAACATGTGCTACTCAGTCTCTGTAAGCGTATCCTCTGCTAGTCGGACGTATCAAGACGCACTACAGCACAGTAATCACGATGGAAAATACTAAAGCCTCGACCAATCGTCTACGTAATGTTTCGGTGGTACGTGCCCTTATAAACCGCAGGCTATAAAGGGTATTATAAATAAAACTTTCGGGATCTGATGAGGGACATAAGCTTTAATATAAAAGTCCGAAACGTTGGCCACTAAGTAAAAAGTATAACCATCGGTTCGTAAAGATCTTCTTCCATCAACTGTATCGAGGGGTATATACACTTTTTTATTAACACAATCGACCTCTGGCTTTAATGCATTGTAATTTGGCTTTTCTCAAATCAATAGTATATCTTGTTGAACCAAACATTAACGCGTGGGTCTGGCCAGCATTGAGCTATTCCTAGCAGATGTCTATTTGAAGGAGTCTGCAGAGTGGCAGAGAGAGAGAGAGAGAGAGAGAGAGAGAGAGAGAGAGAGAAAGGGGGGGGATTTGAATATCTGTAAATTCGAGTGTAGAGTTAGAGATAGAGGAACTGTAAGCTTATTTAGATATGACTGCTCAGCCAATCAAGTTTTTATCGTTTGACATTCATGGTAATTTTTAAGATTTGTAGAGTAATTTTCGAGATTTCCATTCCTCCTTGAATGTCACTTTTTATGGATTAGGCTATTATCAGATTGAAATACTCGATATATATTATGTGGGTAGTTAGTTTAATGACACGGAAACGAATGATCTTAAAATCACTTCTATTACACTGAATCTGATAGAAACGGAATTAATGGAAATTCAGTAAATTGTACATAAGCTTCGACTATCGCGGGAAAATCAAAAGCATTCATGACGCATAATCTTCATTTAAATTCTATCAATGCAGTATTAATCCGTTAGTCACTGTGCATTTGCATTTCATAAAATGAGATTTTTAAAATCCTTCATAATTCTAGAATAAGATTTTATTAAACTTTAGTTCTACAGACTGAGTTTTGGTGGAGTAAAAATACGCGACACTATTGTATATTGCAATCAGAATTATTTTCTCCTTATTTTTCGGTGGAAAATTTAATTTTGTCCGACAAATTAAGCGTTATAAAACGATTTCTGTCGTAGGGCAACATATTTTTATGATCGTTTCATTGGAGCCGCAAGCCCCCTAAATCTTCTGGAGCACGCGACGTCGGAGAGCTGTGCTTCGACTTGGACCTAGGCGATATATTCGCTACGATGGGGCGTGAGCAAGATGCCGCCCTAAAGAGCGAACGATTTACATGACGTTAACGGTTCGCTGCGATATTTATGATCGGCGTGAACTTAGACGGGCAGCCGAATTCGCGCTTTCATGGCACCATGCCGTAGTTTACTGTTCTTTTTAACCTTTTATCGAGCACTAAAAAGGGTATTTTTTTATCGGCTCGTATATTACCTTTATCGAGTCTTTCAACCACTCGCGGTAACTTTGCGTGCCTTTTCGAAACGTTAGGAATGCCAAAGGGCTACCGTGAACAGCATTTGATTCCAGATACACTGTAACCCTGCTTCTAGTCACTTGACCAATTTTATTTTATACTTAATAATGCGTGTATCCACTCAATCATGTTTTTATACAATTTTTATGCGGCTACCACAGCAGAGAGTAAATTTCTTAATTCATGTTAAAAAATTGTGTGTATACCGAGAGAGTAACAAAGAAAATTTACTGCAGACTACGTATGAAAAATTAATATTTAAGATGAGCATATTTTATAGTCCATAGGCATGCTCGAATCTCTGTCGAAAGAGCTAGCAAGTATAAACGGAAACCTTATTTTGATTATCGAGAGGCTGAATTTCGACCAAGAGCGCCTAATATGCAATACGTCACACAATAAACCATCTTTCAGAAGTAATTAATATTTGGCGATGCAAATGTTACTGTTTTCGGAAAGGATGCATGCCATACTCAATCTCGTGGCAATAAGCGCGCTTGGGAGTCTTAAAGTCGATGAACGGCTTTCCCAAGAGACAACGCAATCTCGCTGCTCGGCGCTTGGGAGCAGATGAAACGAGACGATAGACAGTATCCAATGCATTTTAAGTAACTCAACCGTCAACTGTTTTAGCTTTCGTAAAAGAATCCTTGTTTGCTCATGCTTCTTCTCTGTCTCAGTCTCTCTTCCCCTTGACTCTCTCTCTCACTCTCGGTCTCTCTCGGTCTCTCTCTATCTCTCTCTCTCTCTCTCTCTCTCTCTCTCTCTCTCTGTCTGTAGTTTCTCATATCCTTTCAATCGCCTGCGCACCCTCACTGCGTGCAAGTTGCAATTTAGACGGGGAGCTATCTGCGAATAGCAGACCGTCAAGATAGGAGCGAACAGTCATTTTTAATTTTCACTGTCAGCGAATGCGCTGGCAGAAAGGGCCGACAAACGGGTTCTTAGAGGACTGAACTGAAAGCGTTGCTGCTCTGTGCGAACGCGGCACGTAGGTAGGTGACTATCTGCGGTTCCCACTTTTTATGTCCATGCAGCGACAGATGAAATCTTGATTGGCATTAATGCTTTTGCAGTTTGCGTACGAAACAACTCTACCTGGTTAGCTGATCAGCCTATACTGCAGTGCTGCAATTCTGGGGCTTGGCAATGAATAAATTAAAAGATGCATTAATTGTTTGCGGTGATAGTGTTGGAGACGTGGCTGTTGAGGTTTGCGAAGCTCGCGATCGCTCGAAAGTACTTTAAAATACTCTGGAATCGTAATCGCTTGAATCGCATGATATATACGAGATATTCATTACTCAGGATAATAAAAGTCATTATCCACTAGTTTAATAAACTGAACCCCGATTCCAATAGGTCACTTTAATTTTTATTTATCATACATACAGAAAAATTAATCTAAGAAGCTAGAATGGTAGTAATTGACAGGGGAATATTAGAAAAGTAATCCCTAATAGCATGAAATCCTTTAAAAGATTTATATATTTTAAAATATTTCTAAAATCATTATACAACATACACATCCTTCAAACCACTCGTTATACATTATACAACATATTTACAACATTAATTCACGACTTCAAAGAATTATTGTTACGTAGAAAATATTTAAAACATTTTTGAATATTTTTAAAACCTTTATCTAAAATGTACAAAAGATAATATTAAAATATTATTTTAAAATATTTTATAAGATATGGAAAAGGTTTCTATAAAATATTTTACTAATATATTTAAACATATTTCAACATTCTGCAATCTGATTAGACCATTTCATACAATATGTTTCATACGATATCTTATAATGAAATAATATTGTGAAATATTTAATTACATTCCAAAAAGAATTCTAGAAAATATTTCAATAACATCTTGGAAAACATTTAAGTAATGAGTTTTAAAATGTTTTTCAATATATTTAAAAAATAATAATGAAATATTATTTTACAATATTTCGTAATATTGTAAAATTATTTCTTTAAAATATTTCAATGGCGCGCATATAAACATTTTAAGGATACATTTTGAAACATTTATAAAATCTTGTACGAATTTCTCTTTTATAAAGTAAATATGCCGAACTACGATCGGTTCTATAGTGTTCAGTCGATCTATAATAATCGAATAGGAATAGATTAGTCTAATGTTTTCCATGATTTAAATATTTTATTTACTTTGTCTTTGAATGAGCCGACAAAAATTTTCGCAGCTCCATTCGTAGCTGGGTGGTAGGGTTGAGAAAAGCTGTTTTAATTGAAAATGAACGTCGCGAATTACAGTGCTTGTAAATTGCGGTTCGTTGTGAGTGATCAGATGTATAACTATACCATACCGTGCGAACAATTCTACTGTCTCATCACATGCGTACTTTATCTGTATATTTTCATCGATTTGCTCTAATTTTTCGCCTACTTGTGCTCCCTTACTAATGTTACTTTCTTTAGTTTGATCTTCTTTTTAAGCTTTGAGAACCTTCAATAACAATTTTCTTAATTCGTCAAGCATTGCGAGTGGACTAAATGGAATTTGTTTTTTTTTAATAGTAACTCGATTCTTTCTTTTTTAAATCGAAACTTTAGATTTCTTAGTTCCCGAGTCAGCACTAGCTTTTTCACAGAAATCACTTTTCGACGAGATATGTGTAGACTATTACCACATAATCATTTTATTCGCACTGGCTTTCCCGTTTTCGTTAGATTATTCCCGATTGTTCCTTGTCGCCAAATTGGTATGTTTCTTGTCAATAAATATAAATCAATTTATTTTAAATTAACAAGTCTATTTATCAATGAGGATATTACAATGATCGCAAGCCAGGCTCAGACTCGGGTGGGAGCTCGATCGTTACTGTCTAATTTAGGTAAACAGCGCTTTTGCGACTTGCTCGCGTTCTCATGCATAAGCTACGCACATATACTCAAGTATGTAAGTGCCTAGTATGCTCCAGTATTCATTTCCAATTTGTTGGTATTTTTGTAGGTACAGTACCCGGAACCGTTCTGACGACAATTACAGCCAATGATGTTGACAGTGCACCAGCTTTAACGTACCGCTTTGCCAACATAAGCCATCCCGGACCGTTCAGTATCGATCGCTTCGGCGGCCGCGTAGTCCTCACTGGAGAACTCGATGCAGAGACTCGAGCCGAATATTCGCTCCAGGTGGTAGCGAGCGACGGGTTGCATGAAGCAACGACCCAGCTGACGGTCAAGGTGGTGGATCTCAATGACAATTCACCTCACTTCGAACAGGCTGCTTACATCACCACGTTATCAGGTAAAGTTTGACATATTTATATACATATAACACTCAAAGCATCTTAAATTACACGGATTATAGGAATTATAATAATTAGTGGGTAACGATTAAACTATTTCAATTGTCCTATTGCTTTTTATTCCGAAATATGTGCAAGCTAGAATCATTCTGAATCTTTATGTATAATATTTATTCATTATAAAATTTAATTTCGTACTATAAAAGTACAAAAAGTGAAAACTAATTGGAAAGATTTTTCTTGAAAGATCAAACGATTATGTTTTGTATTTGATAAATATTTTTGTGGTAAAAGTACTTAAGGGGAAGCCGTACTTAAGAAATGCGACCTACCATACCGGTATTCTAATTATTCAATTTATGTTTGAAGTGATTATCATAATCACTTCATAATTTGGGAAATGATAGAAAATGAAATATATTTTGTGCGTCTGGTCCTCGTGTATCGAAATTCTACAATAAAATAAAAAAACATTCTCATGAGGCGTTCGGTTTAGCCCTCCTTCTATAGCCTCTGTAGCTCTTCTCTTAGCTTTCTGCGCACGCGCACCATGCCCTACTATCTCCTGTGCAGAATCCAATTGCGATTCCTATTTCTCAAATAAAAATGTTGTTGTGGGTTCAATCGTACTTTTCAATGTTTCAGAATATTCTATTTAGTAATAGGGTTGTGCCTGTGGTGTGTTTCTTAGAGATATGCATATAAATTGATACGATATAAGCAAAATGTCAGCTAACCTTACAATTTCTCTAGTAGCCGTGAGAATGTTTATTTATTTTATTGTAGAATTCCGATACACGAAGACCAGAGGCATAAAATATATTTCATTTTCTATCATTTCCCAAATTATGAAGTGATTATGATAATCACTTCAAACATAAATTGAAGAATTAGAATACCGGTATGGTAGGTCGCATTTCTTAAGTACTTACTTTTATTACTAAAATCGAGTCATTAAGCTTTGAACGACTTTTCTTCATAGCAAATTTTTTCCGCGTTATGATAGACGCGATTAAGCTTGCGCATGATAAAAAACTGGTCTTTACTTACCTGGAATTGAGCTAAACCTTCAAAAAGAGGAGACCGATAAAAAGAAACAGACACCGAAAGTTTTATATTATTAGGAGTGAGTACGGAAGTCTAATTATACAGGAAAATAAAATAAAAATAGCAACTTAAATGCAAAGTCTTATATATAAATAAAGGGAAAACGTATTTCGTGAAGAAATACACTGAAGCCGCGCCTTGCTCATTGGTAAGCGTAACGTCATCCTTCGCGGACTCTCAAAACTTATTAAAAATACATAGAACCGAGCGCCTAATGACGCATATTCGAAAGTGATCGTGAAAAAGCAGAACGTAAATCTGCACTCATCGCAGAACCAAAACTTCCTAACTGATATTGAGCGTGAATTCACATCGACAGATTTAATATTTTATTATCAGCTGCCCCGGTCGCGATCAGTTAATAAACTATTTATTATTTTACTAGTAAACAATTGTTTATTATTTTACTTTAAAATAATTTTTTTGTATATAAAATTTTAAAATAGTCGCCTATTAGGCGTTTTCTAATGTTGTCTTGCTATCAGTAACATTATTTATTATGTAGAGATATTATGAGTGATCAGATGTTTTTTTACATAAATATAAATGATTTTGCATATCTAATGATATTATAACTAAATTATATTTCAATTTTGATTATTTATTTGGCTACATGAAACTGTAGAATACTATTAACGTCTGCATAAAAAATTAATTTATAGGAATTTATTTGAATTGAAAAAGCATAATTTCAATAGATTGTTTATTTTCTTTTTAAAGGACTGCAATAGTATTTCGTTCTAGCACCACTTTGAGAGAAATTTAGATTTCAAAATAAGGAATGAATTTATCGATCATCATTTTTTATATGTATATTTATATTTGTAGCAAGTTAATTAACAGAAACGTTCTTTAATAATATTGTCAAAAGAAATTACCCCTCAATTATTAAATTTTTTTTTAATTTTCAATGAATATTTTTTTAATAGTCATATTCTTTAATAGAGTTTATATTCTAATATAATATTCTTTTATTAACAGAGGAACGGGGTAATGTACAAGAAGTCTTAACTGTGAATGCAACCGATGATGATTTAACGGAAACAAATAGCGAAATTCGCTATCGTCTTTTTCGACCAATGAAAGGATTCACTATACACTCTGTTAACGGTGTGCTTTTGGTTAATCGAACAGCCCTTCTGAAACCTTTACCAAAGGAAATCGAATTGGCGATTGTGGCTGAGGATTCTGGAAAGCCAACATTCAGCGCCATATGTTCAGTAGTCGTACGCTTGAATGGATTGAAGAACAATTTGCCTGGGAGAGAATATAAGGTTTCAATTAAGGAAAATGCAACGAAAGGTACCACCATTATGAAACTGACAGATGTAGATTTGCTGGACGGAACTATAGTAACAGGAGACGAAAATGGATTCTTCGAAGTATCTAGAGGGAAACTTATTCTCGCCAAAGCTCTGGATCGCGAAACTAAAGAAAAGTAATTAAAATTTGTTTTAAGTTTAATTTATGCGGAAGATTAAAACTTTTTATTTGAATTCTCCGTTGTAAAGATCTAACTGGATCTATTTAACAAGATTAATATTTAAAATAAGAAATACTAGTATCACATTTCAAATTTATTATATAATTGATGAAGAAATTTATTTTAAAACAAAGAAAATTGATTGTTTGTTTCAGATACATTATACGTTTGGGTGCCAAAGACGAAAACTCAACAACCGGTTCCTTGGTAGGGGATGATCCGGTTACCGTTGTTATAAATGTGGACGATGTGAACGACAATTATCCACGATTCATTGAAGAACTTCATCAAGTCTCCATTAAAGAAGACGCCCCTGTTGACCGTACTATTGCTGTACTCCATGCCAAAGATGATGATCTTGCTGGCAGTCCGGCAGCAATTATTGTCTATGACATTACTTCCGGTAATGATGCTGGGCTTTTCCGAGTGGATAAATCTAGCGGAGCTATCTTAGTAAATGCTACTCTCGATTGTGATCTTGGACCCGAAGTCCATCACCTCGTAGTAATGGCTTGCGATACTGATCCCGAGACTCCACTATGTGCCTTAGCACGATTACGAGTACGCCTAGAGGATGTCAACGATAACTCGCCCAAATTTCCAGTGTCAGAGTATCTTGAGTTTGTCGGTGAAAATGAGCCAGTTGGTACGACAGTATTTGCTGCCCGTGCTTCTGATCTCGATCGTGGCGTTTACGGTACACTTAACTATTCTATTGTCTCTGCAGCAGCGAGTGGCTTTTCCAACATTGATGATAGCTGGAAGCTGTTTTTGATTGACTCAAAGACTGGTACCGTAACCACACACGCCATTTTTGATTACGAACAACGCAATCGATATGCTTTCACGCTGCGCGCGACTGATGCAGGTGGTCGCACGGCTGCAGTTAGAGTCCGCATCGAGATAGATTCAAGGGATGAGTTCTATCCGCAGTTTACTGAGCGTATGTATCGCTTCGGAATTAGGATTGGGACTCAGATTCTTCCAGGAACTGTGATCGGCTATGTCACTGCAACAGACAGAGACAAAGGACCTGATGGCCGTGTCGTTTATCAGTTGACCTCACAACATCCATTTTTTAAACTTAATAGAACTACTGGTGCCTTGATAGTCAAACAAAAGCTAATACATGTCGACATGAATTTAGAAGAGTCTTCTAGGCTAGTTGTAAGTGCCAGTTCTGGTAGACAAGGATCGTTATCTAATATGACAGTAGTAGAAATATCATTAGTTGATAATGATGACTTGGCAATTTCTCGTGGAGCTACTGCTTTCGCTACTCCAACAAACATAGGTACAAATATGGCTGTTGCTGCAAATAATGGTCTTGCGGATTGGGCTCTCGGTCTTTTGATTGCTTTACTTTTACTCGTGATTGCCTTTGGATCTATTTTTCTGTATCTGCACATAAAAAATCGAAGGCATAAGAAACCTGGTGCAAAACCTGGATTAAATGGAGAAAGTAATGCAACTGCTTCAAACAGTTATGTCGATCCTAGCGCTTTTGATACTATACCTATAAGAAGCGTTACTGGAGTTGGAACAAATGTAAATAATGGTACTATTAATGGGAATAGTGGCGGTGGAGTATCCTGCCAATTTGCTCCACCAAAATATGATGAAATTCCACCCTATGGTACATCTGGACAATCTGGAACACAAGCTACATCTGAATTATCTGGCAGTGACCAATCTGGTTCATCAGGCCGTGGTTCGGCTGAGGATGATGGAGATGATGAAGAGATTAGAATGATTAATGAAGGTCAACAGACTGGAGATTCAGCTAGTGATCTTTCAGTTCATAATACTCAAGAATATTTAGCTAGATTAGGGATTGTCGATCCACCAGCCGGTACACCTAGACGACCACCGGAAGCCTTGCCACTTGATAGTTTGCACTTATTTGAAGATGAAGCTGCTACAGAGGCTGACATAGCGACATTAATATATGGTAAAATTGGCGATCCAAGTAGGCCGACTTCTGGCTTAGAAGTACCAGGAGGTCCATCGATGAATGGTTCACTTAGTTCTATCGTACATAGCGAAGAAGAACTAACGGGATCCTATAATTGGGATTATTTACTCGACTGGGGTCCACAATACCAACCATTGGCTCATGTTTTTAGCGAAATTGCGAGGTTAAAGGACGACGCTGCAAGCGTACAAAGCGGGAATTCTGGTAGTAGTGGAAAAGCGAAATCTGTACATAAAGCACCTCCTCCACCTCTACTGACCTCTGTAGCACCGAGGTCGCTTACAGCCCCAGCTATGGCTAGAGGAATGCTACCGCGGTCACCAATCAGTCATGATGTTTCAACTTTCCCATCTGCAGCTTTGAGTCCAAGTTTTTCCCCTTCTCTGTCGCCTCTGGCTACTAGAAGTCCTAGCATAAGCCCATTGGTTCCTACCACAACGTCAAGAACGAACCAATGTCCGCCGAGAGGCATACCCATTAACGACGCGGAACTCAGGATATAAGCCTACGCGCATAATGTAATTTATATTCCTTATTAACTATGGAATCCTTGTGTGATAAAAAGTATAATGGAGAGCAGAAGACTCAATATCTGGAATTAATATTTTGTAAAATTAGGAAATCATATTTAACTATATTCTAAATTAACGAGAATTATTAAGTGACTTTTTACATTTCTTAAGCGATTTTTTAACTTACAAGAATGTGTGATTTACTAGTATTGTTTTTATTGACTTTTGAGAATGCACTAGAACAAATTTTGTTAATGATCTATGTTTAAATAAGAATGAGTATTTATTTATAGCAATTTATTGATTATTGGTAACAAATAAGCGATATCTCGAAACATGAGAAACTGAACTACTTAAAAGAGGGCTTTATGTGTATTTGATGAAAACTAATAATAATGAAAAGACTATTTTTAAATACATGACAAATCCAATTTTACGTTAGGAGATGCATTGTATTATTTAAATATCCGACTATCCATAAAGTTTTGTAATATATAGTTTTAGAAAAGCTTTACGATGAGTCGGTTACTATTTAGTCTAATGCGTTGTAGTTATTATAAGGATCGAAAATTTTTTTCGAGTTAAAACATTCATGTAAATACATCAAACGTCATAGTTGCTATGATAAGCATCGCCTAGCTATAAGTATTTACTGTATATAAGGTTTTTTTATAATATTATTTTTAATCAAAACTGACATGTAGTAATATAAAAAGGAGTAGCTTATTTTGTCAGTATTATGGCTTAACTCTTTACAAAAATAATCGTTCGATATCAAAATTTTTTGTTGGATTGTAAATATGCATTGAGCAAATGCTAAATTATTAATATTTTAACGCGTTACATACTTTATTATTTAGTTACGTTAAGTCATGAGAGAACTGATACTTAATTCGTGACTTATTCCAAAACATCAATTTGATCTTTTTATAAATGATCTAATAGTATAAAAAGAAAACTTATTGGATCAATGATAAAGTAAATATGTCATTGCGTGTATTTTTCTAATATTATATGATAAATATAATTTTGTAAAAGTGTAACGTATATATTTTGTAAAAATATTGTTCTCGCTATATGTACAAAAACTTTACGAGCTTCATTAAGCTATGGAGCTTTAATAAATGAATTTTTTAGTATTTACAATATTATTATTTATTTCACAATCCTGATAACTATATTAATTTGAAATTGTATTTAACAGAATTACAAGCGCTTACTTTTTCAATAAAATAGGGTAGACTAAGGCAAAGTGACTCCAAAAAAGCTAGAACTATATAGTGTGACGTCCTAACTGTTAGTTAGTATAACTCTCACTATTAGGGTATCTTTTGTATAATCTAGTGGAATCAAGCTCCACCGGTATGTCGGGATTTTAATGTTTAGTGGAATTGTAAAAATCGTTGTTCTGATTTTAAATCTTGTTGCTCTTGATGTTCTTGATGATTGGAATTAAATAATAACACTTGACTCGGAATTTCGGAATAGATGAAAATATTATTTTATTTTAATATCAGTGCAACTGCGTGTGGCGGTTTTAATGGTTGTTTATTTGAGATAATACGTCATTTGATTACTGCGGAGCACGGAGCGTCACTGCAGCTAGATGACCGAATCAAAGTAGACTAATTTTTATGATCTACTTTAGTCTTTATAAAGATATTAGGAAGTTTGTCATTGGTAAGACATATTTAATAAATTTTAAGTAGGTAACTTCGCTCTCTTCGTTCTAGTTTCGTCCTTGTTTCGAAAAAGTGTGGCATGTATCATATTCTTTTTACAAATTTACAATTGAATATTTTTCTTCTAGAGATTGATTCATATTAAAAGGTACGTTATATGACGTAATACTAGAATATAATGTTTTTCTTTCAATAACAAATGTGTGAATAGTAAAATATTTTGTAATGAAGGCCCTTTTTATTGATAAATAAAGAGTTTCCATTTTCTAAATTAGTTTATAGTACATAAAAATATAACTTGAAGTATAGTGTTTATCGACCCTCTTCACCCAATATTATATGGAATTAAATGAACCGATTTTACCTGTAATTTTGCTGCCTCCAAAAGGGCGCTCTGTGATAGTGACCAAAAAAGTTTTAAAATAACGTTAACATTCTTCGAAGTACAAATGATATTTTTTAAATAGCGCAAGATAACTTAAAAAAATTTAAAGTTATTTTAAAATAATTCAAGATTCTATTCATCTCTACGAAAATATAAAATCTGCGTGAAAATTTTGACTTGTAGAGATCAATAGAGTTTTGAATTATTGTAAAAATTTTGACGAACAAAAAGTTGCATTTCATATTAACCCATTTCTTCCCAAGCGGCCATTTTATAGTCGATTATTATAATGTATTTCTAATTTTTTATCAAATTCAACCGCCAATTTAAAATTTTCCAATGGAATTTTCCAAAATTCTGACTTCAGAATCGTAAAAAGCGGACAATTTTACTTCGGAAAAGTGCTATTGGTTATTATTTTTTTTCGACAATTTTTTAGGCAAAAAAACCAATTGACTATAAAATGGCCGCTTGGGAAGAAATGGGTTAAACTTTCACACATGACAATATAATGTGAAATAGAAAAATAACTATTTATTAAAGTCATTTTGTTGAATAGATTTTAAGAAAACAAGTATTTAGAAAAAAAACTTACTTTCATTTTGATGCGATAAATTAAGTAAAAAGGGTTTTATCATTTTAAAAATTTGTTCAAAGCTTTATTTTAACTATCTTTCAGACAAGTTTTTGAATGTTTAAAATTAGATGATCACATTTAAGAAATATTTCTGTTTTAACGTTTTTCTTAAAAATTTTTAAGCTGTGGTAAAGCAATTTCTTTTTAATCAATGTACATAAAAGAAAGATGCCACCGCACATGCAGCAACTTGAAGATCGTAAAAAAACGTAAAAGCTACTGCTTTTGTTTAGAGTTTGTCAAAACCAAAAATTTAAAGAAAAATTTGATATAGAGAAATGCAGGGAAATTTATTACATAAAGATAAATCAGCCTTCAACTCTGTGCCGCACCAGGGAGACATAGGAATAGGGAAGGTGGTAGCCTCTTGACGTATACCGGGTTGGCTTTATAGGATTCCTCGCGATTCGCCTATAGGCCCAAGCACATGCGAGTGTCTTTATAGGTCAGTTATTTTAGTCGGAAAATGGAAAAAATTCTGAACTAACAAGGAGATGACCAGAAATGCAGTTCCTAGATTTTTTTGAAAACTAGAGTTACAACCGAGCGCGTTGCGCGCCTTAACCTAGATCATAATTGTTTATTAATATAATAACTTGCAAAATTATTATAGTTTGATGGATAATTAAAAAATTTACTAACTAATCTTCCAGAATTGAAAGAATATTTATTTACTGGAAGAATATGTTACAGTCCTGAAAAAAATAATTTATGATATTCATGCACATAATTCCTTATAAACGTAATTTTTGACATTTGTATTTTGTCTTTGATGATCACCAAGATAAATTATGAGGGAATCCCAAGATCGAACTCGAGACATGGCTACATACAGTTGCCCGTGATTAAAAACGTTTCTCCGTAAATCTATAACAATTTGATCAAATGTTTGTCCTTGTGATTTATTTATTGTCATTGCAAAGGCTAGTTTAACTAGAAATTTTCTCGTTTTGAAAGTGAAAGGGAATACATCCTCGTAATCTAAAGTTATACGATTCAAAAACACGATGTTATTAGCCTTATCACCTGTTAAAATCAAACATTTAAGTAAGTGATTAGAAAAATCAATAATACGTAATCTTGTACCATTGCATAAACCTTCGTTGATACTAATATTTCTGATAAGCATGACAATACAGTTTATTCTTAGACGTTGTTGATACGGTCGAAAAGAAGGAGGATTTAAGGTATTCAAATATTCTGGTGAGAGTACTTCGTTCATGTCAACACTATTATTACAATTTTCAGTACTATCAATACCAGTATATAGACGTTCTGTATTTGGATTAAGTAAATTAGTGACTCTATTATTAAGTTCATCTACATCGATGTTTCTTGGGGCCAAAATAGCATTTTTACCTATTTCTTCAAATTTATTTGCATCAATTAATTTACCAAATATACTATGAACTAAATCAAGATTTGGTCCAAGTATACAGATTTCAAGTAGGCACAAATTATTATCTCGATCATTCAAGATTCCATTGCCCACGTCTAATAAGAATTTCGCAAACTCAATTTCATTTACTCGAACCCTCATATTTTGTGTAAAAGAGTGTTTAATAAAATATTTCCATACTTCACTATAATTAATTGAAAGATTTAATATCTCAGCACGAGCTCCTCTGACTTTGATCGGAAGAAATTGCTTAAAATCTCCTCCTAAAATGATGATTTTACCACCAAAAGGTAAATTATTATTCATAATATCTTGTAATGTTCTATTAACTATCTCTAAAGCATATCTTGGTACCATTGGAAATACGGCAAATAAACACATGAGTATCTTTAAGAAATTGAGATTCTTTAGATTAAAGCTTAAAACTTGAAGAAGAATTGTTAAACATGGGAACTGGCAAACCAAAAGTTTTATGCACTGTTCTTCCATTAGGAAGCAAGATTGCTGCAATTCCAGTAAAAGCCATTGAACATACTTTTATTTTTTTTTACCGTTAGTAAATAATAGATAGTAATAAAAGTAAAAGTTCTTCCAGATCCTCCTGGACCATCAATGTATACACATATTTTGTTGTTGAGAATTTGAATCAGCGGCACGAACAACTTAATCTACAATTTATTTTTTCTGAGTGTTTAATTGTCCATATTGTCGTGCGCCAATTGCTGTTACTTGTACTGTATTATTCTATTCGGGCAAAGTAATATCAATTTCTACTGATTGTTCCATTGTAGGAAAATCAGCCAAACTTCGACCATCGAACTTCATTTATTAATAAGCTATTAATATGAGCATACGCCATTTGATAGCTTACAATAGTATCGTTATTTTGTGAAAAATCTTCTGATATAGCATCTTTAAATTCATTTCTCAATTCTTCTGGGTGCATTGGTTGACAGTGTATAACAATACGAACAAATAGTCGGCGTAGTGCGGCATCATCCAAATTTTTGCTTCTTCCAGTGCACGAATCCATTCTTCATCATCTTCTATGAGTCCTAAAGCTATACATGCATCAGAAAATGAAGGTAGAAGTTCGCCAACAACTGTTTTTAAAGACTCAAAGCTTGTCGCTCCTTTTACATGTAATAATAGCAATCGTAAGTGAAACAATTCAAATTCAGTTGGACTAACTGTGTGGATACGACCAAAAGTATTAAAATGACTTTTTCGAGTTTCCCATTCTGTGATTTTAGTTTCTTTATTTTTCTTATTAGTATAGTGACAAGGAATGTCTTTATATAAATATTGCCTTGCACTTTCATATTCCAAATTTAGTTTGAAGTAATCTAATAGTATACTACTTGATTGATTCAAATTTATTGGAACATTATTCACGTTATAAGGAATCATAATGCATTGTTCATTAGGTAAATGTAAGTGTAATCACATGACAGGATGATTCTTACCTTGTAATGGTTTACTTAATATTCCATACGAAGCTTCTACAGGGCCAACATATCGGGCTTCTATAAAATCTTGGATTTCATCATGATCAATAATTCTTTCTTCATTTTGTTCACCTATTATTACATTAGCTGCATCATGCCCTTTATAAATATATTTATACATATATTATACAGCTTTAATACTTGATACTGCTTCTACATTAATATGATAATTAAACATTTCTGAAATTGTAGGAACATATGGTACAACCCATCTGTTATCTACAGTTCGATCGTTAGCTTGTTCATAAGTAACACCATTATCCCTTTTGCGATAATGAGGATAGCCATCCTCGGGCATTGTTGTTTCATTTTGGAAATTCTTTGGAAAATGTTTTGAACATTTACGGTTAACCATGCACTAGTCACCACATTTTCCATGTATCACATTTTTCATCTCGATCTCATGTAATCGAGGATTATTTACTACATCAGGTATTTCGGCTGATATAAATCTGTCAACAATTTTAGGAGTAGTTATTTTGAAACCATGCTTTAAAGTAATTAATAAATGCATATGTAGCAAGCCTCTTTTTTGGAATTCAATAACATACACGTAAGCTTCTACTTCGCCAAAATACTTTTTCATTATCAGAAAATTAAGTAAACTTTCTCTTTTCAAATGAAAAACTCGAGCACAGATATCAGGCTGATCTGAAGTTTCTTGATGAGGTAGAAGATTTTCCTCAATTTCTTGCCATTTCGGATTACACGTCAGAGTTAGAAAAAGGCATGGTATACCCTTTTCGTTCACTATAGCCATAGCATCTTGATAACATTGTTGCATATGACGGGGTGAGCCAATGAATGTTGATGGTAGAATGATTGTTTTGCCTATTCGACCACCAATTTCAGCAGTAGAATTTCGCATATAATCATGTAAACCTTTATATGTATCTGTTCGTATTTCTTTTTGATGATATTTGACAAACTGAATTCTATTTTTTTCGATTTTTACATATGAATCTACTATCCATTGTTGAAATAATCTTCGGCCCATTAGAAATGGATTGAATTCGTTACTTCTAATTGCTATTTTATACTTTGGCATAAGCCAATCGAGATATACGTTTATTTTTTGAATAATTGTTTCCGATCCGCATTAAATCTCTATGCCATACTTGCGAACCATAAGGATAAAATAATGAATAGATCCACGGCTCAACATTAGGATCCATTAAACTAACATACTGCAAGGTTGTAGTATTTTTATTACTTATATGTATATAGTTACGTAAGATTCAGGAATTTCTCCATCAGCTATTGTTGAAAAGATTGCAGCTACTACATTTACACGTTAAAAATTGTATCTCCTTCTATCTGTTCCTGCTTTAAGTGAAAAAAGTAATTGAAACTCTGGGAAAGCATCAGTATTATTACGATTTAATAATTGTTCGTTTTCTAATTCTTGCCACATCATTTCATAAGACTGGGCAAATATATTATTTTGTCTAATTATTGCATCCAGTATATAGTTTCACGATGAATCGATGAACATTGGTTAATTCTAAAATTAACTGCTTCTCGCGGATCAATTATGAAAAGTTGTCCATAAGAAGGGTTTTCATTAACGGCTGGATAAAGTGCAGTATTGATTTGATAATACATTTGTCCTTGAATCTTAAAGCAAAATGGTCCAGGGCGTCTAGATGGAAAATTAAATAAATTTGCATTAAAAGATGCAAAAAACAATGAACTATTGTAACTTCTAATATTTTGAAAAAAGGTATGCGAATTAGTGTGAGAATTATCGAACATTTTCAGAAATTCATTAGGAAATGTAGGTATAAGATTCAAAACTACCGATCCATGACCACAACAATCACTAAAAGATAATCCCTTATTTGAAATTTTTTCAGAATCAAAATGCTTCGCTTCGCAATGCTGGCCCAAGATATTCATTTTTTCTATATAATCTGGTTGAACAATTGACTCGCAATGTAATTCTTGAGATTGCTCAACGGTATTTCGAGAGCTATCAACAATAAGATTGAGAGCTGCTTGTCGTCGGCATCGCTGACTTTCAGCGTTTTGCTCTCGCCTATTCCTTTGATAAATGATTTCTTCCTCAGGAGTACGTTGTATAATTCTACGCGGCATATTGATTACAATTACGCGAAAATGTTTAGCAACTTGAAGGTTAAGAAATTTTATTTATTATTCAATGATTTTTAAATTTTAATTTTTGTATTTTAAATCATAAAAGAAAACCAAAATAGTTTGTGGGTAAGAAAATAATTAAATAATAATAAAAAATTATTTTGTAGATAAAATATGTAATATATAATAAATAAAAATAATTATATCAAAAGTAGATTGAAATAAGCAGATATATGTAGTAATTGTTTATTTATGATATCAATGATCTCAAACGGGTAATTGAGATTGCGATTAAAGTTCAAGTTGAGGTTGAGGTAGAAGCTTAGGTTTAGGTTATAGTTAAGGTAAAAGTTGAGATTAAGGTTGAGGTGTAATTAAGGTTGAAATGAAGCTGAAAATATATTTCCTTTATTATTTTTCTAAATATAAAGCAAATACATATAAATTTAGATATGTATACGTATGTGTATTACTAAAGAAATAATCTCATCGGTCGGGCCAATGGAATGATTACCATAAAGCACCCTAGATAGGAGTATATGCATATATCTTCAACAAGTAAATACAATTTTTCAGCAACAAAACCTGAAACAAAAAATACGTGTTAAAGCTTGAGCTTGTGCTCTATATTAAAATATTATGCCATACACTGTTGAGAACTATATTAGAAGTAATGTAATTTCAATGTCTGGACAATGCTCCAGTTTGAAAATATTTCATTTCAAAACATTAATTTTCACAAATAGAAAAACAATATTTTCAAACTGGAGCATCGTACAGACATTGAACTTGGTGTTGCAGTTGTCAAGAGTGTATTGCATAATTATTATGTACTGTGAACAATTTACAGGCAGCAACAGTACTGCTTTGCTCGAAAAATGCTTGTTTGCCGGAAGATCTTTAGAGTAAATCAGATCTTCTGGGTCTGTAAGTTAACCAAAGCATACAGACTTCATTCAATGAACCTTGAGGGCACCTGTATCAAGTTTCATGTCGATGCAAAACCCTACTTTGGAAATACTGTTTTTTTTTGTAAAAATTAATTACTTAAATCTAACTATTTCCAAATTATCATAGTGATATGAAACTGGATTCAGGAGCCCTCAAGGCTCATCACATAATGTCTGTGTACCTTGGGTTACTTACAGACAGAAGAAGGTCTGATTTGCTCTAAAGATCTTCCGGCAAACAAGCATTTTTCAAGCAAAGCAGTACTGCTGTTGCCTGTAAATTGATCACAGTACAGAATAATCAAGCAATACATTATTAAGAACTGCTACACCAAGTTTGATGTCTGGACGATACTCCAGTTTGAAAATATTTCATTTTAAAACATTAAATTTCATAAGAAAGCCAATATTTTCAAACTGGAGTATCATCCAGACATCAAACTTGGTGTTGCAGCTGTCGTTCAGACATGAAACTTGCTTGGGTAAATCCAAACAATTTTTAGTAAATTAACCCATTAACGACCAAAAGGCCTGATTTTTTTGTTGATTTTCGACGCGATTTTTTCCGTAGTTATAACCCTTAGAAAAATTTTGCAAACACGTGTTTCGACATGAAATTGAATGCCCTTCAGAATCTGGGCTCAGAATTGTGATTGACTGCGTAATAAAAAAGTTATAGCCAAAGTTGCGATTTTTTTAGGAATGTTATCGTGAAGGAATCATAATATAAATATGATCAGGGGTGATCACGACTATTAAAGTATCTCAGCGAATTTTGGCGGAACTTTTGAACCATTCCTTCCAACAAAATGGCGGCCAAATCGAAAAAAGATCATAAAAAATATAACTCATTTTTTTTCTTGGAAACTATTGAGTTTAGAGAAAAAGTTTATAGAACAAAAATATCTTAAAATTGATCATAGAATACCCTCAAATTTTTTCAGAATTTTTGGAGAAAATTTTTGCGTTTTTGGAAAACTTTGAAAATACAATTTTCCAAAATCATCTCCAAAAATTCTGAAAAAATTTGAGGGAGTTTTATGATCAATTCTAAGATATTTCTGTTCTATAAACTTTTTCTCTAAACTCAATATTTTACGAGAAAGAAATGTTTTGTCATGATCACAGAAGTGTGTAATATTTTTCACACAGAATAAAGAACAGCTAACAATAGTATGGTATGTTTTGCCTTTTTTGGAACAAAAAATTTTGCACTTTCCATAACTAAAAATTACATGATGCAAGGGCAACGAAAAAGAGAGGAACACAATATGTCCAAGCAAATGAAACTCAAACTTTGTTTTTATTGTCCCGTAAGAACGAGAATTATCTGCGAAAACTGTGATTTATCGTTTTGTGTTGAATGTTTCAAAAAAAAAAAAAAAAAA
>UELU01147951.1:0-20254 GCA_900490025.1 Megastigmus dorsalis
ACATAGAATTGGTACAATTTGATGCAATAATTAGTGATGACGAGAAAAGTATGGTTATTATTGAAACTGCAGATTTGTTGCTCAGTGATAAAAGTGAAACGAACTTGGATGAAATTGATTCCTCTCAACTTCATCAACAATCCTCTTCTTTTGTATGCGAATCTTGTATAAAGTTTGGTTGCCTACATTCACAACTACAAAAGTCTTACAGTAACGAAATGCTAGTATGTGACAGTGATGAAGCATTTATTGAATCCACCAACACTCCAGATGAGCAAGAAATCATTGAATTAAGGAAGTGGATAGTCAATAGCAAAATAGCTCATTCAAAAGCAGATGGATTATTGCAAATATTAAGAAAAAGAGTTTTACCATCTCTACCAATGAGTACTAAAACACTTCTACAAAATAATATTAAATGCAACAAGAGAGAAATAGAAATAACAAATTTTTTTTGAGAGTATGTATATAATTGTATAAAAAAAAAATTAAAGTGTCTGAAGTTACAAGATTCCAAGATTCAACTAGCTATTAATATTGATGGCTTTGAAAAAAGAATATTATTATAATAACTAAAAATTTGTTTATTTATACTTTTGTTTGTTATACACAGCTGTAACCATAAGTAAACATAACTCGAAAGGATTTTGTACAACAGACAAGGAACTCATGAGCGGTTTGAGTGACGTACTGTGCAACGCAAAGAAATGGTGAAATCGAATTTCCTTCAAAGCTTCCTTCAACGCTCTTGTGATTTTTATATTGTTTAAAATAAATAAAGTTTAATAAACAGTTAATAATTATTTATTAGATGTTATTAATTAAAATATATTATTACTTAATTATATATTAAAAGATATTGAATAAAATATTTACTAACCTATATTACATATTTTATGCACGTATATACTACGTATATATTACTAATTAATATTTACTATTTACTTTCAGGATAAATTAGTCTTTTTTATCAGCAGAATAATGTCGTTTTTCGGATATTATTAGCTATAAATTGGTCGAAAAAATCGCGAATCGTTAAAAAGTTCACGATTTATTCCCGATAAAATCGTGAAAATTTCTAACAGGGCACTGGCTTTGACAATAGCGCAGTCAATACATACAGGTATGCATTCCGCTTACACAACCTTCGCGCCAATCGATTTTTTAAAAGATAAATATGTACTACCTTTTTGACGAAATCAAATTTTTTCAAATAATCTCAATTTTAGTTAATCGAATATCTTGATAATAAAAAAGTTCTCTTTAAGAGACAATGTTAAAATTGAAAAAATATAAATATTTTTTTCTCGTGTTTGAGACATGTAGTCTCACGAGGCATAGATCGATGGAGTTACATAGTTTTTCCCGCGCTTTATTGAATGAAAGTCTATATTAGTTAAAAGAGTAATTTCAATTGTCGCTTTTTATCATTTTCTCCTTTCCTGACTGCGGTTTCTCTTCTTGTATAGAGCCCATCCATTATCACAATTGTATAATTACATACATAGCTGATATGAAAACTATAGTCTATATGCATTTACACAGTTTGAATCATACTAGTTTTCAGCTGGATGGTTGTTGATATTGTTGTAGTGATAATACCGCACAAATGAAAATAACCATTTCGTTCCACATACATGTTTTGATGATATAGAAATAAAAAAAGCGTTGCCAGAAAAAAATGTATACGCTTTCCTATTGTGTAAGTGGAAGTGTATAAGTTCCTGCATGTGATGAGTGAGAGTTGCGAATTTGTAAACATGTGCGGGAATAAAGATTGTGAAAACCCCGAACACTTAGTCTTTAGTTTCTTTTTTTTTTTGTTTAATTATGACGGCGTAACGTTGTAAAACTTCTGCAGTATAACAAGCTCACTTCTGTAGGCTTATTCAGGCTCATTTTTATATTGCAATAAAGTTTAAGCGTGATACTTTAATTTTAAAACTTATGGCCATCTTAGTTTATGAAAAATATGGAATTTCTTTTCTGCTAATAATCTAAATTTCAATCATCGTCGAACTAATCTTTACAAATCACATAAAGCACTTATACATTTTGAATGAAACAATGTAAAACTATTATGAGTAAAAACGTGCTAGAACTTTAATGCATTTATGGTGTACATCGCAACGCGATAACATCACGAATACCTGCATAAATTTTCGTTTATTTTACTCTATATATTGTAGCTTGGAAAGTTTATTCCTACAGTGAAATGCAATAGTCTCAATCAAGATAAACCATTTTCCGATAAGCATCCATAAGTATGTATATATAAGATATTACAGGCGCCACAAAGCTTTCCTCGCAAGAAACAAACCGTATCATCATCATTCCACCGCCTAAATCGTCGCTCCCAAGCAAGCGTGAGATGCAAAAATAAAAACGTCTACCTCCACACACCGAGCACCTATACAAGGAGAGCGGAAAAACCATGAGATTGATCGAATACCTAATAGTAAGAGCAGAACCGCGCGTGCACATATATACATTGAGGAGATACAATGGCGCGAGGTCCGCCGACAATGAAAGCCAGCGCCGACACACAGCGACGTATGGTAATGGGGAGGGCTTAGAATGTAAATTGGAGTGCGCACTAGAAATTATGGGAGCGAAGAAAGCTGCTCCGATGTGTCTGTGTACTCTCCTACGGTTGGCCTATTGTGAAATCGGATTTTCTCGATTCCTCGACACTCCTTTTATATTGTATACGCACTATCTGTCTTTTTCGGCGTACGTATATCGTTTATGCCGCGCTGCAGGCGAGAGACTTTCTTTTTCGCTTCTCCTGCCTCTCTAATGCTTCTATACACTCTGTTATTGTTCGTTATCGCTTTGCATCGATTTTAATTTCGAAAAGCAGGGACAAATGAGCGCGGCTCAAAAGATTCTCGATAGGAACCTGCGAAGAATATTCGTTCCCGAAAATTTAATTTCTCATCAAATTGGACTTAACTTAATGTTAAATAATAGTTATCCATAAGCAACAAATACATAATTTTAGTAAACTTATTTCATTAGAAGAACGAAGAATTTGAGTATCTCTATCCAGTCTTCGCATATACTTAATAATGTCTCAATAGCGCGTAATTTGAAACTCGCTGCATATCAAAGCTTTTACTGATTTCCACACAATTACTTGATCTTCGAAAGACTTTATTTTCTACCTGATGCAACACATTCAAGGCCAACAAGTAATTCACTTATGCTCCCATTAAACATCCATGTTTTAATGTAATAAGGAAATTTTTTGAATATATAAATATAGATAACACACAATTTATTGAAAACCTAACTATACAAGAAAAGAATAAAGACATCATTGATAAAACAAATTAATGTAATTTACACTAGAATTGTTGTAACTATATATACAATGTTTAATGATAATTCATTTCAAACTCTACCCAGACATTACGGATAACTGGTAAAAGCGCACCCAAGAAATGACATCTTAATCCAGGAAAAAAAAAAGATACAGGTAAAAGTTACGTATATGCGAAAACTGATGCTTCCCCGAAATTATTATCCAACGCCAGTTGAACCGGTTGACCTTTAAATTTAAAAGCGACCCTACAGACTTATCTCAATAAAGTGTTATATAAAGTTCGCATCATCCTCTATCGCTCGTGTCTGGGTATGTGTCGCGCGCGTCACACTTCTTCTCGTTATATACGTTATCGAAATGGTCCATCGAAGTTGTCCGGTCTATAACCGCGTCCAATTTCAACGACTCCGAGACGCGTGTGTGGTGTGCATTACGCTTAAGCATCGTTATAACCCAATTTCTTCATTCGGAGTGTGTCGCGACGATTGGTTTCACCATTAATTTATGCATCACTCGGCACGTGCTAGAAAGATGGAAAAGGAACGACACACAAGATCTTTTGTAGAGGAAAGCTGGTGATGCTGATTATCAAAATGAATTAGAGATTGTGCTTCAGAGACAAGTTGATGGTTTTATAGTACATTTTGACTCTAGAACTTTTTAATACCGCGAAGAGAGTAGGTAGCTCCTGATCAGATGTTAAATAAATAAATAAATAAATCATACGTACTGTACTTCAAAAGATATTAGAACAAGTCCTAATATGTTTCTATTTATACTCGCATTCTAAACTGTTCAAGCTTCTTCCACCCTAGGTGCGTAATGCACTATTAAATATTATAATTTGCTCATAAAATCACACACGGCAGTTTAATATGATCGATATCCTATGCATGTTTTTCGATCTATTTGTTAAATTAAAATCGACTAACCTCTTGAGTCAAATTAACTTAAAGCTTATTCAAGCAATTCAGTCTTGTAATAAAATAGCTTAACATATTTTACCTGGCAATTTTAGCAAACAGTGCACCCATCGTGACCATTATAATCAAGTCATGTTCTAACGTGGATTTGATGAAAATGCTGGTAAAGTTTCCAAAAAAGCTATACCAATAAGATTAGATAGCAGGATGACACTAAGCGTGGGAATAGCAGTAAAACGTAAGAATAGTTTATGCATTGTTGTCGTCTACATTTGCAGAGTATTTCAATCATGTAATTAAAAACGCTGACACTAATGTAAAATTTAAGCTTCCTAATCATTCAGTTTATAAAAACTATATCGTATTGATGGAATGAGATAGGAAGACTTGATAAGGATTCAATTATATTTGAAAATAATGGGATACGTGGAAAAACAAAAATGTGCACTGCGAATACTGTACAATTCAGATGGCAGTAATTCAACATAGATATTTAATAACAATATTCGATCTAATTCTTTATTGTTTCATTTGATGGATATTCCATTTCAATCATAATTTTTATTGTTCAAATAAGTAAGATAATTATTTATTTGCCATTAAAAATTAATATGTCTCGTAAAAATTATAAACAGTGTAAATAACAGATAATATAGCAATGATTTTATTAAATTATATTCCTTTTATCATGATATTCCTTTAAAAAATAAAATTAACTCCATCCAATTGTATAATAAGAAACTTATAATTTCTAATATAAATTTTTTTTAATACTCTTTACTGTCTGATCCGCAAATTATTTAAAAAAAGATTCTTTCGATGGTGTACATTTTCATTTCACTTGTGCAATGCCTTTACGAATCTGGCTTCTAAATACTTGGTCTTATAGAAAGACATTTTTAAACGCACCCAGTGAAAAGGGTTTATATTTAATTTTAAGTGAGTACTGTTCAAATTTATAGAAAATTATCAGTTGGTACTTTATACTTGCTGTTGAAAAAATAATTAACCATGCAAGGCCTTCGAACACCAAAAAGAACGTGAGTAATTAAATCTAATTCCAAAAGAGGAAGCTACTGCCACTTGATAATGAATTATCTTGATTCTTGAACAAATTATGCACGAATCACATGCTTAGTGAAAATACATTTCTACCTCTACTTGTACCAGTTTTATTGTTAATTGAATTCCAACAGAAATAAAATATTCTAAAAATAATTAAAATGAAAAAATCATGCAATTCTTATCTTAATTATACAAAATTATTTTTAAGAAAAAATCAGTACTTTGTACTAAAGCTAATAGAATATTTTATATATTACATATGATAATTAGAACTCTAATAAGGAAATCTACAATTTAAATTATACGTTTATAAAACTTCAAAAAATTTTATATTCAACTTTCATATATAAAAAAATTAAAGTTATACTTATTACTACATGCTTTGAAACCGATTTTATCATTTGACAAAATCGACATCGATTTCCAAAAATAAATTACTATACAAGTTATGGAAGTTATTTGTGAGAATTCGAAAAATGAATGAACGATTTTACAAAGCAACCAATTAGCTTGCCAATGTGAAAATGTTTAGAACCAAATATTTTAAATTATGATGTTATAAAATTAATACAATATCATTACTAATCATTTCTTTTCTGCAATATATTCAATTTATATAAAATTTAATTCATAAACCAACGATTTCGCAAGTAAGATTCAACTAACTTTCATTTAAATGGCAAGAAACTACCACTTGTTATTTCTAATTTTCAGCAACTATTCAATCGCTCAAAACTTGTCTGAAATACACATGTATTCTAGGCTAAAAGCCGTGTACTTTTATTGATCTATGAATATGTAGTAGAATTGTATTATCGGTATTATTCCGCAGATATGCGTAACTGGATTACTACATACAATGCATCTATGATACGATCGTTCGAAATTTCCTGAAGCATGGAATTCCTCTTGGCATTACCTATACTAAACAGGGGCATGTAAAAGATAATCCTCGCTCAAGAAATTGCTTATCTGTTAAAATTTTCCATCCTAATGGTTTTAAAAGTGTCAAGAGTAATTTTAGAAGCCTTTTTGGCGCATTTAATTAAAAGCAGTTGAATATATAATACAAAGTAAGTGTGCCTAGAATGTGCCCACTTGACCTGAAAAAGGTCTTTTCCAAACTAATTCGTTAAAATGTAAGTTTTTAACTTTCAAAAAAAACCAAGGCTGAATCGATTTCATCAATTAGCAGGCTTTGACAGCAATTTGGAAAAGTCCAAACGGACCATATTGGGTACCTCGCCATCAGTACAGATAATATGTAAATTTAAAAGTTTCTTAATTTAAGGCTTTTTCAAATTATGTATGCTATGGGCCAATGCTGTTTTCCAAATGTCTCATTTATACTGCAATATCCATATTCCATTCTCGTATTGTATGCAATTTTAGTATTTGTCAAATGCTATTAAAACAGGTGGAACATTAAACATATAAAATTTTCCAATTTAACTTTCACCAACACATAAATGATCCAGATAAAGTGCTCGTATATAATTTTGGATTAACTCTCCAAGATTAAAAAGATAACCATAATTTAATTAAATTTACTCGTGTTGCACCCATATTTAATTTTAATGTATTTTAAACGTTTTAGAGTTAATAAATATCAATTAAAATAAATTTCCTTTTTCTTCGTTTGAATTTATTAAAATCTTAGGAGTGCCGATAAATTCTCGAAAAAAAAATTGTAAAAAACTATTTGATCATTGCAATTTCAAACTAATCATCCTAACTATTTATTAAAATTAAGTCAAAACTTCTAGATTACAAAAATTCTACCTAGCGTTACTTGTTACGTCGATTCTTACGAAAGTTTCGCAACAATGAACAATTTTTGGAAACGATTATCTACAGTCACAAAACACGTGCACCAGCTTTCAAATATAAAAATATTTCTTATAGGTAGCACGTGTTATACGTAAGTAATTTTCTAATTTGCAGCCTAAAAGATCTGTAAAAAAAATTTTTCCCTACACAGACTAGCAAAATCAGCAAAATGCATTTCTAAAAGTTTCCTCGATCGTCTTCACAGAAGCTCGGATCTAATTCAACAAGCGAGAAAGCGCCTAAAGCGCGCGCGTGCGAGAGAGAGAGAGAGAGGGAAAGATAGGCAGCGCGGCACATCCGGAAAAGCGGCTGAGAAACTTATTGAAAAGCCAGTTTTAATCAACGAGCTTCATTAACAGTTCGCCGTCTCTCGCTTCCATTGCATCACCTCGGTCTTGAGGAAACCATTTCTTTCTGCATTATAGGCGCACTCTTTCTCTCTCGCTCTCTCCTCCTCATTAGAGAGGAAAAAAAAAGTCCATACCGCCCGTCTCATATTAGGGTCAACGAAACAAAAGTTTTCCTTCCGCCGTTATTATACTCGGGTGCTCGAACGACTACTGTGCGCGCCGGTCGTTACACTTAACCGTAATTCTCTCTCTCTCTCTCTCGTCCTTTTTTTTTTCGCGCGAGGCGTGGCACGCGCCCGTTTTTCCTATATACCTAAGATACGTTCCGGCTCGTCGAGCTTGAGTTTAGAACTCCCATATACTGCACTCTTTTTTTCTTGTTGTCAAGTGTGCAGTATGTGTGTGACGGGTGTTTTTTTTTTAGGGGGGTTCGTTTCATAAAATTTTGTCCTTTTTACCCGCATATAGACAACTGCGCTCGTTTCTCCCCTCCTTTCTGTTATTCTCTCTTTCCCTATATACTCTCGGAGAGCAAGACGTCGATGGGCTGTTAAAAGCACTATTACGTTGCGCAATGGTAATTGATTCGACGCGAACACGCGCGCGCGCGCGCGCGAGGTCCGATGTTATGAAATCGCGTGGTATAAGTGTCCTTTTTTTTTTCTGCCGGTCCTGATGCTGTATATATACAACTGCAGCAGCCGCACACCATCAAACGACGTGCTATCGGGCGGCTTTGTGTGCATGCGCGCAATTTCGCGTTACCTTGACGACGACTGCATATATACTGTGCTGAATCTCGGTAATCCCACGAACTGATTCGATATGACATTTCTATACACGTTCCCGCGGTTATTTTTTGATTCCTGCACCTGGACCAGTTCGTAAACGTGTGTATATGATTTTTAAAGGCGGTTAAATGTTTTCTGCAGGACAATGAAATTATTAATTCGATGAGCACTGTGTTATCTCGTTGACTTTCGAATTAAGTTCATGGATGTTGATATACATTGAACTCTGATTTGCGTGTTTTTCGATTATTGTACAAAAGCTGTTTCTTGTGTATAGTGCAGGGATCAAAATCTTTGGAATTGTCGAGGATGAGTATGTTAATAGGAGTTTGATACTTAATGTTGAAGCAAAGTTCGCAAGAATCATAATGTGCAAAGTTAACCGAGATAATTAAGTCTAAAGCAACGGGGAAACAAATATAGAGCATACCTAATTACTTCTGAACTTTCACAATGATCTAACTGAATATATAACTCATTGTTTATTAGATTTTACCAAAGTTTACTGCTTAAAAAGTATATTCGTGTATTTGTAGTATCTTTTAAGTAACTTTTAGATGATTTCTCAACATGAAAAGTAAAATATAAAATATCGTTCTGATGTCCAAAAATCTAGTTAACTTGTAAACAATGCAGAGCCATTTATTCATCATTGAAGAAAGGATGGCACCCAATTTTGAAATCTTATGAAACCAAAAAAGAGGACAAGTTCACTGGGATTAAGTATATACAGACATGTCTAGCACGCAAACGCATAAAAGAACAGATAAAACGATCTTCAAAAAGGAAAAAGAAAAAGAAAAAGGAAAAGGAGGAAAAAGTACAAGAAAGAATCGAAGCCGATCGAAAGGAGTTGTGCGCGACCAAGCGCGCATGTATAATGTGCCAGAGTCGTGTCCCACTTAGTTTTGAGCTCAATCGACGCAATCGACACTCGGATCCGTGGATCGATATTATCATGATTATTGGCGTCAATCATTGCCTCGCGTTCGATCACCCGGAGAAACGTTGCGGCGCTTGTTATATGGATTCGCGCGACGACATGAGCCGCGCACACCATATCTTATATAACCAGCAGCTTTAATAAACGCTTTTTCCTACGAGAATATGCACGCCCTGAACTTTCGAATTCTGTTCGATTCTCCCGGCGCTCTCATCGTGTTTTCTTTTTCAGCTTCAATGGGTCGTCGCGTGGGCCTTCTTTTCTTTTTTTTTCTTCTTCTTCTTCCTCTCGATCGTGAATGGAGACTGAAAGTTCGAAAAAAAAAAGGAACGAGACCAGGCGAGGATGTGACTCGATATGCGAGAAAATATGTCGAGATCCGAAGCTGTATTGTCGTTGATGAGGAGCGAGGGTTTTTTGGTAGACGAGTGACTTTGAGATGCAGATTAGAGCCGGAAATGAATGACGGGACTTAGTTCGATCCGGTTTGATTGTATGTTAATTTATTGGAATACTGGTTCGGTCCGATCAATTTTTGTACGTATTCAAATTTATACTTTCCTGAATAGAAAGATATACGTCGTCTCCGGCTTACAGATTTTTGATTTTGAGTGCTCCACTTTTCATCTTCTAAGCGAGTGTTCGAGTGTGAAAGTTATACGATAAATCAAACTCTCATCGTCGAGATATACACAAATGCTTTGTGGCCAGAGGATATTAACAGCTGATTTATTGTACCATGATTTCGAACATCAGCACACTCTTGTTAGGAAATTATAGAGCAAGGAGCCAACATCAAAATGGTACCATGAAATTATTGGTCAGTGTCATCTGATATGATGCGAAGGCCTTGTATAAAAGACCATTACATGCAGTATTATTAATCGTGCATACACTAAAGACCTAATCTCTTAAAGATGTCAGGCTTAGTGTACAGCTGTCCACTATAGTCATGTGAAGAGAGCCACAAAAACAACAGATTTGAAATGATAAAATCTCAGTATTGTATGTGTCTTTTTAACCGATTAGTGCTGTTAAAAGATTCAGCAAGTCACAAGTAGTTTAGTGAACGTTGAACATCCGAGCGCTCATGTTTTTTTGTTGTTACCAATTCTGGACAAGCAAATTCATAGATCATTTTAAAAGCATGTTTTCGCAAAAGCACACAAATAATAAATAGTAAAACTTTTATTTTGGATCAGTTTATAAAATAACAGATTGAATCGAATTTAATCTATTTTATAGTTAATTTTAACAGCAACAAATTAAATAATTAGTGTTATTAAATAATTAAGATAGTATTTCAACGCGAGACTATCGAGCCTCGCATCACTTTGCTTTCGTTTTTTTTTGTACTCTACAACTTTTACATATAGGTAACACTTTTATCAGAAATTAATACTTTTTATGTTAATGCCCAAAAAGGGGTTTTTAATCAAAATTAAGGGTTTTTTTACCGTTTTTCCACTGTTATCTTGCAAGGAATTGGTTTTAGAGAAAAGTTTACTGTGCAAAAAAGATTTATTCTTTTTAGATCTTGAATTTTGTCTATTAATACTTCAAGATATATCAATAATTTATCAAGTTTATCTAAAAAACGATTTTTCTACATTTTTAAAAGGTGTGCCATTTCGAAGTCCTTCAATGGATATGCCCAAAATAGTTAGTCTCCAAAGTAGTCGTCCGTCAAAAGTCACGGAGAAAATCAGTCACTTGATACATGCATACATACATACATCCTTACTCAAAAAAACAATTGCTCAAAATCAATTTTTATCATAATCGTAATTGGTTTTGTGCTAAAATGTGTGAATTTTAGAGTTTGATACTTTTTGTGATGACGAAAATATAACACGACCACGTGTAGTGGTCGTGCCTACAAAGTGAAACGCCGTTAATCAATCAAATGGATGAGCAAACTGACCTAACTTGAGCTGTATACGCATTCAGGTTATAGATATGCTGTCAATATTGCCAAACACCTTGTGAACTTTGATCGGGGCTTTTTGCTTCTTTATCGATTTAAAAGTTTGAGTTGCTTGTACCTGCACATAGAGATGTTTCATGATTTTTTTGTTTGGCTCTATAAATCATTGCAATTGCAATTTAATTATTAAGAGCACTATCAATTTAAACGCAAACAATAGCCTACATCAATGAGTTCATCATCACTCCGATGAACGATTGCAAATGATAAATGGCTTGAGCGCTTAATAACTACGTTATATACAAAAATCGTCCTAATATATACGGACTATACAATTCTGTTAAAAGTTCTTCGCCTATACCCAATGACATTAATCTTCAGGTATGAAATATTACTAAATGGCGTCAACAGGTATTTTCAATAACAATCATTCAACCGTCCCTTTAAAGCAAACAATAGCCTCGCATCCCATCTTTCCAACAAAAAAAAAAAAAAAACCTACACACACAAGCACATAAAAAAGCATACATTCCCCCTGGCTCCCCCTTGGCATGCCTAAACCCACCCACGCAATATCCGATCTCTTAAATTCCAATTTTGCGTCGTCGACGCGCTTTGCCAAAAGCATCGTCGGCCACCGTCACTTTCGATTTTGCAAGAGATCTCCCAGCCGATCCCTCTCCCCCCCCCCCTGTATTATACGCAGCATCGACGTATAATCCCGCGCAGCGATCGCAAAAAAGGAGTCGCCGCGCCCCGCGCCCACGATCAACAACATTCCACCGATCGACACACGCATGGATCAACCCGCACAGACACACACACACGGAGACGCAGCGATTGCCGGAAATGAGACACGTATATATACGGAGACTTCCGGGTCGCTGGTGTGTCTCTCTGTCCCGTGTGTGTCCTTCGGGAGCAGCAGCAAGGACGCGAGAGAGGAGTTTTCGCTCAACTTTCGCGCCGCAGACTGTCTGCGCTGGTGTGCTCTCGACCTCCAAATCGCTGTATGGAATAATACGTGTTTTAATGCGAGCTTGAGAGAGAGAGAGAGAGGCTCTGGAGGAATAAGTTTATCCTTTGAAGTTTTGCTTTACTTTCGCTCCTTTTTCCGAGGCGCTGCAAGCGCGAATGTGTAGCTGCCTGTTTTTTTTTGTTCGTTGCGAGCGAGCGATAAATAAAGGTGTATTATGGGTTGGCTCGTTAAAGCGCTTTCTGCCCTTGAATGCTTTATTATAAGAATGACTTTATCAGGTTTTTTGAAAAAAAGGATTTAAATAGTTGAGATGTTTGCTGGCCGGTATCGATATAATTTATCGTGCGCGCCAATTGATATTTTACTCGCAGGGATCGAGTGAAATGTTGAAAAAAGTCAATCACCATCGTGGTATCCTTTCAAGGGGTCGCACAAGTTAATAAATTTACTTCTTTTATTTGCCAAGAGCAGCTTTAAATCATAAATATATCAGCTTGTGAATAAAATAACTTTGAATATCAATCTTCGATCAACGAATGTTAATGTATAGTGCAGAAAAAAAGGGGATGAAGAAATGGACGATAGATAAAATTTTATTTTTAATGTTTAGCAAGTAGCTCGATTCTGCTTAATGTCTTTCAAACGTACTATCTCTGCGAAGCGTAAATTGAATGCCTTAATCGATCGGTTCGATCTCCTACGAGAACGGAGAAATTAGCATAGAAATGTGCCCCCTCAAATTGAAAAATAGATTAAACAAAAAATCCGATGGTTAATATTGACAATGTTAATGCGGAAAAATACGCATATTAAAGATACAAGGAAAATATGGAGGAATTCAGTTACGAATTCAAAAAAAGTATATGGAAACTGCAGATCGAATTGCGTGTGAGTTATTAAAAACAAATGAGGTGCGTATCGCTGCAGTAGATAAGGCCCAATATAGATAAGACGCAAAGAGCATAAAAAAATACACCTACAAGTATAAATTCCTTCGCAAACGTTTTTTATCTTTAAATTAATTAACATCAAAATACTACGCTTTCTCAACCAATTGCTCTAATCGACATGATCTTCAATTTTTTTTTGCGAAAATGCATTCATCGATATTGTATACTACGATGTTAAAACACCGGGTTTACAAAAGCACAGGACACATTCCAAAAAGTAATAGGAAAACAAAGCTTTCGTTATAACTGAATACGCAGTATAGACCGGCAGCTTCCAGCCAGCTCGTTACGTTCCCATATACCGTACAATTCTCCGTACATTCGATTACAAATATCCAAATGGAAATGCGGAAAATAAAAAAAAAAGTCATATACAGCATATGCAAGCACGCAGTTGTTTGTCTTGCTCATAAACGAATATTTATCCAACAATAAAACGTCCATAAATAATGTCTGTGTTTAAATTAATTAGCGGTGGTTTCCTCAAGTTTTAGGGTGATAGCCTACACGAGTTATAATGCTTAGACGAGTGCACACATAAAGCCGCTAGACTAGTTCACTATCTTTATAGGCAAAAAATTATAACCATCCCGCGAAATGACTATAATCTCGATAAATACCCTCATAAATTCTTACGTTTAATTTCTCTTTAATTATATAGCCACGCATTAATATATATATATGCCTCTCCTGCATCTTGCATATGCTAATACACCTCCTGTTAACATGATAAATATTCACTCTCCGCGCGCTCTTTATACACCTACTAATTAAATTACTCATAATATATATCTGTCTGAAATCCCGCGGGTCGATATCATTCGACGCGCTGCGGTTATCCATGCGAGAGACGTCCAACGAAATCATCAACTGCAAGTGCCAGGATGAACTTCCTTCCTGCGCGACACCATCCCCTCGATTTTCCCACATCCACGTGTATTATTCTCATTTCTTCCGTGTATCGAAGTGAGAGAAAGAGAGAGAGAGAGAGAGAGAGACACGTACAGCCAATCCCATAGCCAACTTCTATATACACGCACGCATCACCATGCAGAGCTGCGCTCGACGCTCATGCCCACGTGCAGAGGCGTGATACGTGTGCACGTATAGTTATATACCAGAAAACGTCGTAACGGGATATTCCCCCCGGCTCTCTCTCTCTCTCTCTCTCTCTCTATCTGTGTGTGTATATATGCATATTGCGACAGCGACAGCGACGTGACGCGTTTATTATCCTCGCCCTATAGCGAGCGGAGGTCACACGCGAACGATTAGATGCATTGCTACGGCTCTCTATTAGAGAAGCTCTCGCTCTATTGCTGTAAGCCGATTCTTAGATTTTCTCTCTCTCTCTCTCTCGCTTAACGCTTTGGCTGCGAGGGCTTTTTGTGCCCCTCGAGGCGCGATTGGTTTTGTTGATGGAATGTTTGAATGTGATGTGCATTGTGTTATATATATTTGATTTTCTCTCGTTTATCTCGATGAGTTTGGCTTTGGTGAGATTGGGATTGACCTTTTTTTGGTTACGTTGGATAGGGGAGTTTTTAGTTAGAGACAATGTAGATTTAGCGAGATTTGATTAATTGGTTTTGTTTAGCACGAGAATCTTGTACTGTAGTTGTACTTTAAAAGAAAACTATTGGAGTCGCGCACAAACACAAGTTTAGCACACAAGCTGCTGTTTTTTAAATATGCTGTAAAATGTAAGTCTTATTTTATGGTGAGTGTTGCCAGTCCATCGTTAAAATTAACTTGAATATATATGTATTATGTTCGGATGACTGAATGTATTGGCATCAGGTTCGACGTAAATGTAACTCAATTCCGTAATTGTAAAGAGATTACAGAGCTGTCGATTCATTAAATGAATGCGGAACGTAATTCGATAAAAAATTATTCGTAATATCCGTTGTCCGACAGAAAATTGATTGTCCCAATATCCACTTTGACACATGCAATACACGTATATCTTTCTGTACGGGAATTTTTTTTATCGATTTGAAAGACATCGTCACTAGCAACTACACAAGCCATCCAATATAATATTAATTCTTTTCTAATTCTTTTCTAATTATTGTAATTTAATAAGCAATCACAAAAATAAGTGAGAAAGCAATAATCGATTTATATTAGTTTTTGGACGCAATATGAAAGTACTTGAAATTTAAATTGAAACATAAACTTTGGAATGTTTTCCACGAATCGCGTATACTGGCAACTCATTTTCGATTTGCAAATGATTAATTCGTCAATATCTAAATATTTTAAAACAATGTGCAATTCATGCTCACTTAATTTATAATATAATATGAAAGTCTTTACAAATGCAAATTTAAGTTGCACAAGCTTAGAAATTGATAATTAGAAAACAGGTAGGTTACAGGTAGGTTACAACATTGAAAAGGTCAAACTTTTAGTTTTGTTAATCCTTTTTAAATAGCGCTTGCATAATTACGTACACGCTGTACAAATAATTTGAACATTTGAATTTACTCAAAAAAAAAAAAAAACTCGCTTTTGCAACAAAAAGTTTCTTTTTAAATATTCTAATTAAACTGTTTCGCCGCAGCAAACACAACGTAATTTTTCATTGATCGCGAAACAAATACTATTATATATGTTTACAATGTGCTCGTAAGCACGCAAGTGTATCCTGGCGCGCAGCACTCTTGTAATTAATGGTATATACAACTCTAAAAATGTTTTTGTACCTAATTAGAGTGGACAAAGGAAATTTTTCTGAATAACAACTTTCACCGTGCCGCCATCAGCAAAAAGCATGTTCTTAACGCTATAAATACTTAATATACATGTGTGCATGTAAACAAGAAATAAATTACACCATCGCGACGGATGTGCCTATAGGTATATAAACAATTTTATCAAGCCTGCGTACGAAGTATAATGTTAAGCTTCATTACCATGTCGTTAACTTTAAGCGATGTATAAGTTGAAAATCAAGTGAATTCGATTTAATATAGAGCAGTTCGATATTTCAATTCAGCGCAAAAGAGCTCAAACGCAACCAATGCAAAGTAACGCGCACTGCAAAGTGCCACCTGTAACATCATCTTCAGCTTTACGTAACGTAAACAGTGTCAGAAGGGGAAGAAACAAAGGTGCATAAATTATAAGTGGACGCGCCGCCGTCAGCTACCGCCAAATCTTTATTAATAACTCGAACAAAGGAATCCGGGGCGGGAAAGAAATACCGCTCGACTGCTCTAAATTGTATTTGCACCTCGAATATCGCGCATCGATCCGCACCCCTTCCAACTGCGCGCACGAAATACTAAGAGAGAGGCACAAAAAAACACTTTTAAAACTACCGATACCAAATATATACATATATATATAATAGAATCGTGCTCGGGGGCACGTCTCTTCATTTTCAGCATCAGACAATGTACGTATACAGCGAGAGTCGGGAACGAATGCCGAGCACAGTCGTATACAATATACGTTCACAAAAGAGAAAGACAGAGGGCGGGAGGGGGAGGGGGGAGTACAGACGCGCGCAAAGATGGAAACTGTGTAGTGCGCGGCCGCGGTTCAGCAGAGACAGAATCCATCCAATGCAGATGTACACACGTATAACGTATAGGTATGTAGGAGAAACGTACGACTTTTGATGCAAAACGCGAGATTAGAAGTCGTGCGATCGAGTCTGTATGCTTCTAAGAAAAGGAGCGAGCGCGCATCATTTCAAAGAGAAGCGCATATAGCAGCCAGCCGTTTGACAGTGAAAGTCATGTATCTCTATATATATATACATCTACGTGTATGTACGTGTACGAAATGTATGCGCCAGTAAACGTACGTGGACTATTTGTACGGTGCAGGCGGTGCAATAAGAGATCTTCCGAAGCTGAAGGCGAACGTTCGCGTGCACCTCTTTTCTCTCTCTCTCGCTCTCTCTCTCTCTCTCTCACGCGTGTATTTAGATTCTTTTTCATCTGATTTCGCCTCCGAAACGAGAACTGAATTTTTCAGAGAACGTATATAGTATAGTAGATTTATACCTGAAAAGAACAATTTTAATTACAAATAAAGAATTTCACGTATATGCACGGGATATGTATAAATAATATGTCGTAAATACAGCTCATTTTGATAATTCATCAGAGCAATAAAATATTTTTACAACTCCTCGTAAATTATTTAATCGATATCTTCTTGTTCTCTGACCGAGATTAAACTTTCAGATTTTTCAAGTCTTAGCCATTATATATAAATTCCAAAATCAAACCCACACCCCCTTCTATATTACAGAATAGATAGATTGATTTATTTTGGTCATCTAAGTCGATCTACCTCTACTTCGAAACATATTAAAATTTTTCAACTATTTCAGAAATCTCGATTTTGTGCTCCAGTTTGATCAGTAACGATTTGTATTTACTATAAGTATCATGGAGGCTGATCGGTAATTAGCGTTAGCTGTGACGGCTTTGCCTAAGCGCAGAATAACGAAGGTGAGTTAGCTAGATGCTAAGTCGCTCCTCGATATGTTTACTTCACTGATCGACCTTATATGACATTGGTTGTGAACTGGATGAAGAGTACAGATCGGACCGAAACCCTGTTCCTAGCTTTTCCTGTAGATTTGGACCTTATAACTTTCGCAGGAAGTCAGCCCAATGACTGAATTATAATCGATGAGCCAAAATCGTGCAGTTTCACCTCTATTATGGTGCCGAAAGGTTTAGCGAAACTTTTCCTCTTCTCTTAAAATAGGAAACTGAAATATCAGAGGAATATTTTTCGATTTTCGTTTCAAAAATAAATCCACGGTTAAAATCACGCCATCTTTTGGATTTCGTTGAAATCAGTAAAAATTTGATATTTTCTTCTCTAGCTTCTGAATTGCATTACTTTTCATAAACTTTCAAATTGATTGGTTGATTTATTTAATTAGTAAATTTTAAAAAGTTAATGTCGATAAAATAGGCAACTCAAACATCCCTTTACAAAGAGCTTGAAGAATAGGTATTCAAGACGAAGTTTCTATAGAAATTTCCGAACGAAAAAAGCATTTATGCGATTCGTGTGTAAAGTGTTACGTATTTGCACTACGAGTGCGTTTACAGATACACTTAACTGATGGATTACATAAAATACTGTTCCAGACTCGGGTGCAGTACAGTTTAGCGCATGCAGAAAAGTTCACTTTACCATCCCCTGTGTCAACTTGGACTATACAGCTGCATTATGCATATATTTCATGCGCTGCTGTGAGGAAAACTACTCTTTTATATCGGTTATCATGAATGGAAGAAATAATCAGTTTTTTTTATTAATTACTTTTTTATTATCTCTAAAATACTCAACAAAAACTCTTGGAATATTAACAGTACCGGTTGTCTTGATCTGTTAAAAAATTTAAATAATGAACAAAATATTTGTTTTTTTAAATATCAGCTGCTATATATTTGTTAGTCTTTTTCTTTACAGTAAGAATAAGTCAATTACCACATTACTAAACGTATATTACACAAGTACATGGATTTTTTGGTATAAATTAAAAACATTTTGACTTAAATTTTTATCCAATCATTGCATTTCAGAATATTGATATTATTTTCGCAATGGAAAAATTCGTGGCTAAGCGGTCTTCTATTATAATGAATGCTTAAATAATATCCGGAGACGGCTTTATTCCAATGTACACACTCGTGAGTATAAGGTATAAAAATTTAACGGATAAGTAAAATAAAGACACTTTTTAAAAATATAAAATGTGGTTATTAATCTCTTAAAATAATTATTTTATTGAAAGAATCAAAAGCTAAGTTTATGCTTTAAATATAGTTATTATAAACATATTCTATAAAATAACTATAATGTTATTTTATAATTCAATCATCATATTCTTTTTAAACCATATTAAATAATACTTTTTACCTTTTAAAAAATAAAATAATATTTTATAAATGTAATAAGATTATTTTATATCCTTGTATCAAATTTCTATTCTAAAGACTAATTATGTAAATCCATGCCACACACAGAAATATGCTGCTCCAATAAATAAATGTTTTTTATCTTTGTACCACAAATTTTGCATTCCAGTATTCTATTCGTGAACAACTCAACATGTTTAAATATGAAGTGATGTTTCAGAATACTTTCATGAATGTTTTGAATGGGCAATGACTGCATTAAAACTGCGTTCCTTATTACTATAATGTCTTTGATGCATTCTACACAAATTCTTGGTCAGTTGTCCGCACTTATCGCATTTTACAGACTCTGCTTATGTATGGTAGACCTTTATATGATTTATGAGCTTGTATTTTAACTTGGTTTTATAGTTTCGGCACTAAATGTATGTCTTATTATCACACATTTAACGATGTTTTGTATAGTTAGCGAAAAATAAAAAAATTCTTCTGTAACTATTAGTGTAATCTACGTAACACGCCGGAATTTGAGTATCTCGTTGCATTCTATACATCTAATGCAGCCTTTTATTGGCACCGTCATTTTCTCGCAGTTCGAACATAGTTCTTCGCCTTTTCTTAACGTCTACATGATAAAAGTTTTGAATTAATGATTTAGAAATATAAATAGCATTTAATCTATTAAGGAATTGTCGAGTTAAGCTCTTATATTGCTACCGTATTGTTCTAAACCGTGATAAAATATTTTACGAGATCTCCTACTTAATTGGATTTGTGATGATCTCTCACCTGCAGACATTTGCATATCTGTTAGTATGCATTATAATAAGCGATATAATTAAAAATAAATTATATAAATTAATTACATAAATGTCACGCTACCTACACACATATTAGATGTCCTGTCCAAAGTTAATACATGAGATCTCGTAATATTTTTAATTGCGTAGTTTATCAAAAACATGACAGTAGCGTAAAGGAGAAGCCAAAGTTGCTTATTAATTAATGAAAATTTAGTTTTGTAAAAATATCCAGTATTACTGTAAAAATACTTTTAAAGAAGATCGTAAAAGTATCTCTCAATTAAAAAATCTGCTAAAAGTAAATTTACTGAGTTTCATCGTGATGTAATTGTGAAAATCCAAGCTATATAATACTTTTATTCTCAAATTCTAGCTTATGGCAACTGGAAACCTATTATTTATCAAGCAAAGTAATTTTTTATAATTTACCTAAAATCGACGAAATCCTATTATTAGCATTTT
>UELU01147963.1:2038-14901 GCA_900490025.1 Megastigmus dorsalis
TTTCATAAATATTACATGTAATATTTCTGTGAACATTACTGAATTATTTCGTAAATATTTCAAGTAATATTTCAAATTTATATTCTAGGCGGACATAACAATATTTCAGTAATATTTCATAGAAATATTTCATGCTATGTGGGATAGAACGCAGTTACAAGCAAAAATTAAATTCATTTATTTTTGCGATGTTTCGACGGCGTATAACTTATACTCTCCTCTTCAGGCTCATAAGACTTATATTCTAATGCATTAATTTAGTTCATTTTATAAACTGTTAATCACAAAACGCTGTAACTCACGAATATATTATGAAATAAAAAAGGAACAATAGAGTCAATATTAAATTTATATTTAAATTTATTTAACTTTCAAATTAGATTCATTTCTCCTTTTATGGTATTCATTAAATTTGTCTCTTTCCTTAAGTTTCTGGTTAAATTCATTTCCTTCCTGTAATTAATTTAATTTATTCCTTTAGTTCAGTTGTTAAATTAAATTCATTTTTCTCTGAGTTATAAGTAACTTCTTCCCTTTAGGGTAAATTTGGTGATTTCGTCTGATTTTATTAAATTAATCACTCTTCACTTTGAGCGCCACAACTTCAGGATGTACAAGCGATTCTCATCGAAAAATAAATTTCCAACTTTGAGAGTTGAAATTTCATGAGTATTTAGTAGTACATTAATTTGAACTATTCCAAAAAAAAAAGGAATGCATTCACCGTCTAGATACTAAGAAAACAGTTTCTGAAGTTGACAGTTTGGATGCTCAAATACATAGGACTTTATGGCAGAGAAGATTCTTGCGTGATTTCTTACTTTTTTTGGTACTGAATAATCCAACTTTAGAGAATCAAAAACCATTTAAAAGAAACTAGAACTCTTATAGAATATGACGATATGTTTATAATATGTGTATAATATGTTACTTCAGAAGCTGTTTTCTCAGTATCTAGACGGTGAATGCATTCTTTTTTTTTTGGAATAGTTCAAATAGATGTACTACTAAATACTCCTCAAATTTCAACTCTCAAAGATGGAAATTTATTTTTCAATAAGAATCGCTTGTACATCCTTAAAGTTGTCTACAACAATCAGTAAATTGTTCGGACTAAATATAATCATTATTAATTTGTGCTACACGCTTCTGCGTACTCTTCATCCACAACAGCTTCGTGTGCTCTTTGGACGAAGAGCCCTTGAATACCGCGGTTCAAAGGGGTTGTCAAGGCACAAAGATTGTTTTGTCTCTGCCCCTTGCATCAGTAGATTGCAATTTTAATCCATTCGATTATTTTTATTTGTCAATTCAATTTAAATTTATTTAATTTAAAGTTAAAATCCATTAAATTCCTTTTATTTGCACGATCTCCTGATTCACATCACATGATGAGTGCACTTCTTAAGATTAAAAATAACCCGGGATTTTTTTCTGACGCACGAGCATTATTAGACACTTCTTCAATAGCACATTACATTTCTGAGAGGATAGTCAAGAAACTCGGGATACACATATAGAGTGGTAAGAGACCTTATTAGCGCAATCAACATCATACAAATCACGTCTAAGCGTAGCGTTTAGGAAACGATCCGCTCTAGATTGAATGATCATCAAAGAACGATGAAGTTTTTTATCATCCCAAAAATAGCAGAGGCAGTGCCAAACGAAAAATTTCCTCGTAAGTTGATAACAATTCCACCCAATATTCGTTTGACGAACCCAACCTTTCACATATCACGTCCAGTAGACTTACTGATAGGTTCAGGAACAACGTTGTCATTTTTCTCGGTAGGTTAAATTAATTTGTCGAGAGAGAGTTGCGATTTGTATTTGCAAAAAATGTTGTTGTAATGGGTGATTACCGGGGGTACCAGCCAAGAGGTAAGGTTATCAGTTAGGTGTAATTTGCCCAATTTGAAGGCTGAACTCACCATATTTTGGAAAATAGAAGAGATAGTCGAAAATTTTCCCAAGAACCATAGAAGAGGTTGCATGTGAGGTTGCAAATGTTCGACGTAACAATGACGGACGGTATATAGGCAAGTTGCCATTTAAATATCATGATGTAGATTTAGGTAGTTCTAAATCCAGGGCCTTTTAGAGATTCAAAGCTTTGGAAAGGAAATTCCAAGCCAACCCTCATTTTTTCGTCAAATATGCGGTAATAATGCAAGACTATATAGATTTAGGGTACATGACGCTACTCAAACCAAGTAACAGCACCACCAGTTGTTGGAAGGATCCACGATTCAACCCTAATTATTCGAAGTTTTTCTCCGATTTAGCACATATGAGTTCGTAATGACCGCAGATGTTCAACAAATGTATTGGCAAATCCTGCTAGATCCAAGTGATAGGCTGTTTCAGTGTGTTTTTTGGTATCACAATAACACGAATAAGGCGTTCAAATTAAATACAGTTACCTTTGGTGTTGCGGCAGCGCCCTTTTTAGCGATACGAACTCTTCACCAGCTTGCAGAAGACCAAAAATTAAATTATTCATTAGCTTACAATATTATAAGCAATAATTACTACGTTCATGATATGCTTGCAATTGCGTTCTAAATTCTTTAAACGAAATTGTGCAAGCTTGTGATGAAGTCATTCAGCTGTTGCGTAGCACGAATTGGACGAAACGGTTAGAAATATAAGTTAAGGAGAAGGAGTAGAACATTCAAAAGACGTTGGGCATCGCATGGAATTCTAAATCAGACCAATTCATTTATTCGATAAGAGCGATCGATATACCAAATAAAATTACCAAACGGCATATCTTATCCGAAGTAGCTAAGATTTTCAATCCTCTTGGACTGTTAGGTCCCGTAATTTTATATGCTAAGATAATTATGCGGGATAGTTGGAAGGTAAAGGTAGATTGGGACGAGACAGTTCCGCAGAGTTTACATGTTAAATGGATCTCGTTTGCGAGTTAGCTGACTATGCTGCAAGGGGTGTCGATTCCAAGATCAATACTTTTACCAAATCCTATTAAGATAGAAATTCATGGCTTTTGCGATGCTAGTCAAGTAGGTTATGGAGCAGCGTTGTATAGGCATTGACTCTAATCAAATTGTATAAAGAATGAAATAATTTATTTTAATTCACAATTGATTGTATAGTCATCTAGAGTGATTCAGAAATCGTTTCAAAGTCGCCCTATGACATTGTTACCTGAACGCGATTTATTGTCTGTTCCAGAAAATCGCCTATCCATTTGGCGCTTCATCTCGAAGGCGCGACAAAGTTTGTGGATACGTTGGTAAATGGTTAGAGAACAAAGAGGAAATTATACCTGGATCGATAGTAATTATCATCGACAAGAATCAGCCGTGCAATCAGTGACCGCTGGGAGTAATTCTCGAGGTGTGTCCTGAGAATGATGGTGTCATCCGTGTCGCAAGAATCAAAACAAAATAAGGAAAATATTTGCGGAACATTATACAATTGTGTCTATTACCATTGACGACGATAAGGAAATTTGGTTTCTACATGCGCTCACTCAACGGAGTGAATGAACGGGCACTAACTCAACGGAGTTAATGAATCTCTGCTCCCTGAATAAAGTGAGTAGAATAGCGCCAACTTAATGGAGTTGATAAATTTGCCCATTCACACGGAGTGGATGAATTTTGCATTCACTCAACGTAGTAAATGAAACTGCGTCCATCATAACGGTGATTTCTATTTTTGTGTAATTTCATCTTCATTAAAATCTCTTTGTTGTAATCATGATCTTCCTCCAATAAAAAGGGTTTTTTGCTATTCGCTTTTTCCCTTTAAAACTTTTTTTTTTTTTTTTTGTTAACCTCGCTTAATTTTTCTTTTAGCCTATTACATATAAGCGTTAGCAAACGCAATAGAATAATAAATTCCTTATTCCATAAATAAAACTAATTTCTTGGGAATAGCTTATCTTAAAGTAAATTAAAATCAAAGTAAAGTAGAATAAATTTATATATTTTAATTATTTTTCTTTTATTTAAAAAATTGAAGGATAGGTAGGAACAGAATTTAAATTCATAATTCTAATTCATACGAATATTCTTCGGTTATCCATGTTGAGCAACTTGAGAGTTCTACGGAACACATTTTCGTACCTCCTGTGAGGTGTGAGTTTGCCTCCGCCTTTTTCATTTCATAACAAAAGCAATAACATCTCGTTCATACCACATCACCATCATTTTTATCAAAACACACCATCACTCTCACTGCAAAGTAAATACTCTTCGCTCAAAAGGACTTTTAGTGTTCTTCGGAGCAAGGAGCATTTGAGTATCGGTAGCTCAACGAGATTATATATAGATATACGGAATTTTGATTGATAAACAGATACGTCGGAGCTTTTATAATCATTGCAATAGAAAGTTGAAGTTATTTTCGAAAAATCAAAGAAAGGACCACGCACACAATACATGGGATTGAATACAGCCGTCAAATTTGCTGTATTCATGACTTCTTGAGCAAAAATGTTTATGGTCACAAAACTCTAAAACTCATATAATTTGAGATATTGAAGGTCGAAGGTCGTGTGAGTAGTCAAAATTATAATAACGGCGAGTCAGTCATTTAGTAGGAAATGAGTTTTTTGAGAGTATCAGAAAAAAACTCCTGAGTTTAGTCTGAGGTGCCTTAACTTGGCCTTCTCTATGACCCACGGGTCGAGGTCAATGGTAAGTTGAAGGTCAAAATAAAACAAACTAATAAATCTATTTTTTCTATCAGTAATACATAACTGGGTTTGAACTGAGGCACCTGAAGGTGACATTGACTATGATCCATGGGCGAAGGTCAAGCACCAAATAAAACAGTCCAGTAACCCAATAACAAACTAAAAAATCTATTTTTTACGTCAGAAATACATTTCTGGATTTGTAGTGAGACACCTTCAAACAAAATAACAAACTAAAAAATCTATTTTTCACGCCAGAAATACATTTCTGGATTTGTAGTGAGACACCTTCAAAGAAAATATCAAACTAAAAAATCTATGTTTCGTGGCAGAAAAACATTGCAGGGTTCAGTGTGAGATAACTCAAACTGACACCTTCACTATCAAAGGGTGCCGGTCAACATTCAGTTGACGGTGAAAATAAAAGAACAAACAAGAAGCCCTTTTTTATTCCAGAAATTCATGATACTGACCGAAACTTTTGAACAAACTAAGATAATAAAGGCATGACACATAATCCTTAGTTAGGATCATACCTTTGTGGAACATCAGAGATACTATCTAGTAAACCGGTACTTGGATATTTAACATTCGGTTGGTGTCGTGCGTATTCGATAAAACAAAGAATACTTGCTATATCGGCACAATTTCTAAGTGTTCTGCCTCCAGTCTTACATGTACAGTAATATGCAAGTAGTTCATCGACTGTAGGTTCTAGAAGGTTTCTCACCGGTAAATATTGTATCCACTGTTGATATCTTTTTATTTCTAAATCTCGAAAATAATCTGAATCGAACCAGCCCTGGTTCTTCTCTATGTTCACCAACTTCAGGTATTTCATTTTCATCTCTCATAATTGTATCTTGAATATAAAACGAGGCTAATTTAATTTTATAAATGCCGATCGTTAATTCTCTTAAATAATTCAAATCAAGAATAGGAAAATCTAGAAGTTCATGATGGTGTAATCTTCTCCAAATAATTCGAATTCTTGCTTCCATTATTTCTCTATCTCTAAGAGGGTTGTCGACACGTGCTCTTTGAAAAATATTTTCTGTCAATTCTACTCTTGCTCCTTCCATAAATACGGAATCTTTATATCGATTAATTACACAGGCCCACAAAAAAAATAAAAAGGTCTGTGCAGTTAACCAGACCTATGATTTCTTGTGTATTTTTCGACGCTGAATCCGAATTTGCAATAAAAAAATAGGGTCCAGCTACATATTTGGGGGTTTTCCATGAAAAACCTCATTTTTTTCGATTTTTTCATAGTTTTTCTTAGATTAAAAAAAAATAAAGAAAAATTTAATTTTCTTGACCTCAGAATCGAGTTCTATGGAAAAAAATACATCGAAAACCATGTTTCAAATTCTTTTTTAATGAAATTCCAACCCACCATACGGCGGTGAAAAGGCTGAAAACTGCGAAAAGTCAAAATTTGCTTTAAATTTGATTAAAATGACATTAAAACCAGGTTTTACTAACTTAAAACAGTTTATATACACTGAGAATACTATACTGGGGGTTTTTGAGGTCGCTGGTCACGAATTTGATATCAATTTTCCCAAAAGACAACTCCCAGTAGGCGTAAGTGGACAATAAACCTGATAAATTGACCGTTTTTTCGAAAAATCAACATTTTGGATACTGTTTTGAAGGTTTTCCACAACATGAATCATGAACCTTAAATTTTCTTCGACCCTTAATCATATAATAAGACTTAAAACTTGTGTATAGCAATACTTATAAACTCCGTTATAGTATTTTCAGCTTATTTCAAGAAGTGCCTTATACTTTTAATGAGTTAGTGTAATTGAGTTTGTACAATATAATAATAGGATTGCCTTAATGCTTGAAAGTTGGAAAACTTTTCTACGTAACAATATGTACCGTCAATATATAGAATTACTTTCCGAGCTTCATCTTGGTTGTATAAGGTATTTGCAATTCAGTTACATATCTTTCAATGTAGTGTTCACGGATGATAGCATTCACACCAATATTTTCCGGTAGGAAACGCATCATCAGCGATCTTCTAACGGTACTCACTGCTAAGCTAACTGCTTGTCTACTACTGTAATGGAATATTATTTGTAGAAAACTATCGGATAAGCCTTGATGAACTTTGCATGGAAACATAATTAAATCTTTTTTCTTTATTTGTCTTAAACGATTATTTCCTTCTGTAACAGGATCACAAAATGTCAATAATTCGTGAAATTGCTCCTTAGTTATAGAACTAATAACTTCGAATTCCTTGTCTGAAAATGAATTTTCATTTGTAAATTCTGGTTGGTTCGATTTAAGACATTGCTGTAACATACTGAGGAACTCAGAGAGTTCTCTACCTACAAGCAGATACGATCTATGAAAAAATGACAGTTCAGGTAAGAGAGCTCGCAAAATACATCCTTCGTTATCCAGATGATTATGACAGCAACGAGCGTAAGGATGAATGTATATATTAATATTGTAATACGCACTTACTCTACACTTTAAAGAAAGATTCTGAAGAGTTTCATTTCTTAGACAAATGAAATAAATCTGATTTGCAACGGATTTTTCTAATCTAACCTCTGCATTGATGAGATTGGTACAGCTTATGCAACATCTGTCACCATCATTAAAATTCACAGGAAGGTGGTTTAAATTAGTTCTAAAGTGCCTGGCTATCGCACGTCTATTTTCTTGATTATCACCCATAAAATGTGACATTGTTCTAGGTACAGCTGCAATATCACATACAAAAAAATTCAGTCTACGTTGGGCCATTTTGTAGCTTTAGTAAGAGCAGATTTTTCAACACACTAGCTAAACGAGAAAAATAAATACTAGATTTTATAGATGATCATTATTACAAGTTATTTAAAGAAAAAACATTGAAAAAAGGAACAATGTATATAAAGTCCTATCGTATACAAAAATTATATTCTTACAAAATAGCTGCAATCTGTAAACTAAAAGTTGACTATACTTAGCATTCAATGAAACTAAAATCATAAAGCTTAATGTAGAAGATTATTACTATAATTATAGGTAGGGCTTAGTATACTATATATTTGTACACTTATTACATACATATTCAAGTGACCACTAGTCGGGCTAGAGCGAGAACCGAGTTCCTGTTTATGCTCATCGCTACCATTACATATTCTCGCTATCGTACTTCAATTGCGGGACTCAGATTTTAGCGCTTGCGCCACCTAGCGTGCTGCGTCTGTGTTACCGGCCGCTGCTCTCGATGACTGCTAGCAGGACTAACAGCTCGTATCACCTCAATATGCATTTCTTCACCATATTATTGTACACACATATACATTCTCTTTCTCTACTATTATGATAAAATGTTTTCAGTTTTGAACCTTTTATCAGAGTTCCGTTTTCATATTTGTTATTTATTTCTAATATTATTAGACTATTTTATAATTTAATATTATCTTTCAATAATTATATATATTTTTCAAAACATAGACGCACACACTCACATACACATATATATGCATATTTTATATAATGCGCGTGCGCGCACACACACACATACACACAAACCAACGTTACCAAAAGTGGCATCGCCTGAGAGGGAAATTTGAAAAAAAGCCAAAAAACACGAAAAAAAGTAGTCAGAAAAAATATTTTTATGCATTGATAATTTCAAATAAATTAAAAGTAACAAAGTTACTATGCCAGAATTAATTGTTTGTAATTATTTATTGGTTTGATAGAATTTCAATAATCGGGCGTTGTCACTCGCTGCCACGTTAAATTTGGACTTATTTTCACTTAAACAGAGTAAAATAGCGTTCAGTGAAATTATAAAATAATTAAACTTTAATTTAAAGGGAAAGAGCAATGATTATTGTTAAAAAAGTGATGTAAAAAAGTAATTGTTGTACAGCCGATCTGCATTATCCCGTGCGCGGCAGCGCGTTGTTTTTATAGTCGACTCTTCACGAGTACATCTGTTTACGTACGTGCAGTTACCCGTGTACTATTCTCACGCGGGCTCACGTACGCCGCGTGTAGCCTCATAATATTTATATTTTGTATTATCCAAATTTACTTTTGAAAATAAATTAGCAGTACTCTAAATTTCTATTATTTTATTTTATCTAATATATATTTTTTGTATGAGATATAATTTAAAGTCTGTTCATTGAGTATATTCTTTATGATTTTAAATATCCGTAAATCTACTTATTAATTATATAAATTACTATAAGTATTATGTGTTATAATTACTTTGCCTTATCAAAAATTCGATTTTTCTAAATATAATGTCGTCAAATTATTGATTCAAGTAATATATTATATATATAATATATACAGTCCTATATAACAATATAATTATAAAATTTTGCAGTAATTATTGTTTTTGATATTTCCGTTGTGCGTATATATAACAATAAGGCGTAATACAATTGTATAATGTATTCTAAATTGTGAATTGGCAAACTATATATAAGTACATATTTAAACTAATTGTACGTCGATCAAGTCGAAAAGCCAGTACCAGTTTTAGTATGTATACCTTTCGTAATTACAAATTGGTCGTGTTGACTAAGGCGTTATACTTTTACGACTGTAACTTTTTGCGGGATTCAGTTCGAATCTCAACAATGTCAAATTTTTTTTTTCTTTCTTTAAATGGTTGAATATCGTCAGGAACACCATATTTCTTACATATACAGGAATACATTTAACATCAGGACTGCAGCAGAATAAATTAATTAAAATAGTAAAAAAGTATGTATTGGTGTACTCAATCACTTTTTTAACATAAAAAATTATTTAATAGATTTGTAATAATTTACACTTTGCAGTTTATACTTTAATATAAACAATGGGCAGAGAATAAATTAGTATATACAAAATAAATGAATTACATTCTAAATGAATGTCACATACATATTTTTTGTTATTTTTGGGGCTGAGTAAAGAATAATGTGTCTATTGGACGATCACATGTTTAATACATTTCGATAGAAGAAATTTATATAAACTAAACCCTAAGATATTACACCGTAAGTCCGGCGCTCTCGAGTTTAGAATTTTAAAGGGATAAAAAGATTATTATTGTAGTTATTATAAATAATTAGCATAAGTCCGTTACTATTATTTGTTACTGTAAAACCTTTATAATTAATTAATAATTAATATAGTTAAGACTCATTTTTAATTTATTATTTTTTTATAATAGTCATTTATTTAAGAATATTTTTAACGAAAAAAATTCCTAACTTGAAAGCATCGCGTTATTTCATTTATATTGTATCTAATTGAATATAAAATATGAAAATCAGAGAACTATTTTGTGATGTTAAAATGTTCAGCTCAAGAGAAAAAAACTTATGCCCAAGAGTCCTATTTGCAAAAGGTAGAATTGTATATGAGAATAAAATAAATACTTTTTTCACTTAACCCAATTACAATAATTTATTCTCTACACATTGTTTATAGCAAAGTATAAACTGCAAAGTGCAAATTCTTACAAATCTATTAAATAATTTTTTACGTTAAAAGAGTGATTAATTACATCAATGCATACTTTTTTACTATTTGAATTAATTTATTCTGTTTCAGATCTAATGTTAAATATAAACAAATATGATATCTTTGACGATATTCAAAAATTAAAAAAAAATTGACTTTACCGGGATTCGAACTGGAACCCCGCAAAAAGTTACAGTCGTAAAAGTATAACGCCTTAGTCCATTTTTAAATTTTTAAAAAAATTTCACGAAAAATGATGTACACGTTGACTAGTACAGTTGGATTGAAATTTTGCTGACTTTCTTTCCTTAGCGAATTTACTTTTTCCTTCTCCAGCGTCATACTATTTCCGGTCTGATGTGACGTACATCCGACTCTTATTTTGCACCACAGCATACGTACTGAACGTGCGAGATATACCAATATATATAGATATAGTATTTCGTGGAGATATCTTATATATATATATGGTTTGTATAACCTAGTTTTATAGTAGATACACACTCTTATGATGAGTGGAAAGAACTTACAGAAAAACTGTCCTAAGGATCTCAAAGTACCGGAAAATTTATTTAATAATTGTGTTGATCATCAACAGCGTGATTTTAAATTAGGAATGAAATTGGAAGCAGTTTCGTTGTCTGACAGAACCAAGCTGTGTCCGGCTAGTGTTGTTAAAGTATTTGATAATATTTTATTTTTTAGTTCATGTTGATATATATATAACGTATATATAATAAAGATTCAGTAGAAAATTTTTCTATAATACTACTGAAAAAAATACGTGGTTATGTACTACAGAACATCCCTACATATTTCCAATATTGATTGGGCTAATTATTTGACTATTCGGGAAAGTGCAGTTGAAGCTGGATTTGAATGTGGTATGAGATTAGAAGTTGATGGTCAAGAAAAAGAAAATGTTATTTGTGCAGCTCATATATCACAGATCATTGATGATTTACTGTCGTTAAAATTAGACAGTTGCAATGATAATCGAACCGAACCCGTAGTACACATGCATTCCTTACAAATTTTTCAAGTAGGATGGTGTGAATCGAACCACTATCCACTAAGACCACCGCAAGATAATGTTGAAGTGTGTAAAAAAGCACAAACAATGTAATTACAACAAAGAAAAGTAGTATTATAGAAAATCCATTATCAGAGCCTCTTTCTTCCTTATGGTGTCCAAAGATCTATTTTTTAATTACAGATGTTTTAATGGACCAATGATTTTAAAGGTTAAGCTAGCGACTTCCAAAAACAGTTGACCCAGGACCTGTGGTTCTAGTTATGACAGAAGTTCTATCAATGATTGTATCCGTTGGATATAGAGGTGCTAGAATCTTGAAAGTATTACAATGTGATACTAAACCAGAGCCTGGTTATAATTTAGAAGTATTAAAATCAAAACATAAAAATAACACTTATAGAGCAAGTGTGGCTGTAATCACATGAAGTGACATGGTAACAGAATTTTGTAGGAATATATACAGAAAATTAATGTTTTACCCTAATCTATTTGTGTCATTTTGCATATACCAGAAAATGAATATCCTGATAAATGTCATAAAACCGCAAAAAATAAATTCTTAAGTAAGTATCTTAAATTAAATGTTGGAAATATTAAATTATTAATCAACCTTCTTAATTTTCATTCTTTTTAAAAAAACTAATTAAAAGATTATAAATCTAATAATATATTTTTACCGGTCTTACAATCCTTTTATATTAATTTGGATATCCTGACTATAAGATAATTAATGACTACAACCTGATGAATGTTCTAAAATTTTCAAAAATGTCCAATTCTAAACGTATGGAATAAATTTATTAATTGCAATGAATATTTTCAACCTTGTTTATTTTCATTCTTTTTAAGAAAACTAATTAAAAGATTATAAATCTAATAATATATTTTTATCGGTTTAACAATCTTTTTACATTAATTTTTACAGGTACCAATAAGTCAACAGCCCTTATTGCATCTAATATTATTATAAACATGAACAACGACCAGACTAAACAATCATCAGTTGAAAAAACTCATTCAACAACAAAGAGTTATCGGAATAAATTAACAGAAGATGTACAGCAAAAAAGTGATAATTCACTGAAAATTGCAGATGATGTTATTCAGAACTGTCCTCTATATTATAGATGTTACAATAGATGTTACAAAACTATTGTATTGTATAATAATATTGTGTTATCTGGTGGCTCAACGATGTTTAAAGATTTTGGAATAAAAGATTGCAAAGTGATATTAAATAAAAAAACTATTGATGAACGTTTAAGCTAAGTATGAATGCGAGTGATGGACATATTACTGTAAGTTTTGTTTTTTATTTAATTGCATTAACCATAAAACAAGTTATAAAAAGACATATATTTTTTAGTCAAAACCAATTAATGTTCGTGTATTATCACATCATATACATCTTTACGCTGTTTGGTATGGAGGTGTGTTGTACTAAGGCTGATTTCAAGAACATGGTCCAGGAATCTGTGGGTACAATCTTGTGTTCCGCAGCATGATATAAAATTATTTTTTCTAAACGTATGGAATAAATTTATTAATTGCAATGAATATTTTCAACCTTCTTAATTTTCATTCTTTTTAAGAAAACTAATTAAAAGATTATAAATCTAATAATATATTTTTATCGGTCTTACAATCTTTTTACATTAATTT